>JADDOH010003053.1:0-161219 GCA_016648135.1 Agrypnia vestita
ATATAAAGAAACCCGTGTTTCCCTATCCGCCAAGTTTTCTCCACAATCACCCGCCGGTGGTTATGGTGGTGGATAGCCCTTGGTGTCACATCTAAAATATGCGAGTTTGGTGTGGGTGGCTATGCGTGGGTGGGAGTGGGTGACGAAAATGTGCTTTCTAGCACATTGTTTTGTTATGGGAAGGCTGAAAATGCTTCAGATTGTTTCAAAATAGGCGCGCCGACTGTGTCGATGAGTCTAAAAAGGTTCCGGAAAAACCTGCTCTAGAAAGTTCTGGAAGGAGAAGGTTCTAGAAAATTCCCGAAAGTTCTAAAAGGTTCTAAACTGAGTGGCGGAATGTGTCGGTGTGTCTAGAAGATTCCTGTACATTCGACAATTTTTTTGAAAGTTCTGGAAAGAGAAAGTTCTAGAAGGTTCGTGAATGTTCTATAACGATCCAAACAGTGTACTAAAAATCTACGCGTGCGAAGCCCCGCGGGCACAGCTAGTTATTTTATATACAAAGTCACTTAACACTTTTAAACTTAACGCTATTCTTTAAATTACACTATTTTGTAATTTATCATCCATACATAGAGACTTTATTATCGCATTAATACTTTATTTAACATTCACTACAACGTTCCATCCAGTTTTTGCTCGCTATGGTTTATTTCGCTACGTAAGAACTTTTATAGATTATTCGCCCGAGTTATCGCACGGTTGGCCACCGTGGCCTCCGTGGCCGTCTTCGCTGTCAAACGCGCTACACAATAATCACTCGCGCGCGACCTGGCCCCATATTTATATCCGCCTATCGAGGTGTCGAACATTCTAGACCTTTCCAGTGCTTGGGAGAAAATTCTCGGATCTTATAGATGTTCCCCAAATGCTTCAAATGCCTCCCGAAAGTCGTAGAATACCGTAGAACGTTCTCGACTCTACGATAGTGTTGTGACAACTTCAAACAACTGTCACTTGACAGAAGTGCGTACTTCTTCTTAGCCTCGTTACAATATAAAAGTTTTTGCTTTACCTTTATAGATAGAGAAAATTATAAATTTAATCAAATAACAGTCTTTACACGTAAAATAAATACATTTATTCAATTAAAAATATGTATGGAAAAATTATCAATCAAGAGAACATTTATATAAATATTGATTGTATTATTTGTATTAATTATATTTTATTAATTACACCTACATGTTTCGGAAACGTTTTTATAACTGTATTTGATGAAGACATAGCGAACAAAGCGGTATCAAAGCCGATCTTTGTCAAAGTAATCAACGTTGTAGGCTTAAAAGGTATTGGCTTAAATAAACAAATATTAAAAACGGCAAATCTCTCTCGCAAACGGGAAATTTTCGTATTGTTTGAAGAAAATTTTTTAAAAAATATGATTTTTTGATACGCTGCCTTTTTATACATGTACATTCTCCTGTGATTATCCTGAAGAAAATTCATTCATAACCTATGTATCATATTCCTGCTAGGTCTACCAGGTAAAACAAAATTTTATATTGATAACCTAATATTCAAATGATATATTAAATTCACCTATAAATAGTTTACACAGGCATGGTAATGAATATACTTATCTGTTAAATGTATGTAAGGATGATATACTTAATTACATTATTTATTTAAATTTTTCTTCCTAAGATTTAATTTAAATTTTTAACTTGTTTTTAGATTATTCGGAGGGCTCTTTTTGTGCTTGCATTTTTCTTTTACCTGCACATAATTTCTTTCTGCATTTAGTTAATCAATTTTCTGCTTTGTAGTTTTTATTGGGATCCACTGTCTGATTTTGCTTGTACTAAAACTTTCCAAAACTTTTGTGTACTTATTGTATTTTTTTATGTACTGTATACATTTACACTATCATTCTAATAAATATTCTGATAATAAAGTGTTTACAGACCAGTGATAAATTACAAAACAGTGCGATTTAAATAATAGTGTATTAGTTTAATTTGTGTTAGATGACTGTGTAGATTTAATAATTAATTAATCATTAATTAATAAATTGATAATTGATTTCCAGTGTTTTTATCCACTCCTCCCTAGCTACAACACATGAAAATATTAACCTTCTGATAAAAACACACGCTCATTACAATTGTTAAAGAATGTCTAAAACATTATCCATTGTGCCACTGCTATTACTGTTTTTATAGCCTATTCATTTTACGTGCATGGATTTGAAGGCATTTTCGCAAAGTTACGGAATTGTTTCAGTAGTTAAGGGATGAACTTGTGACGCTGTAGTGGTTGTTAAGAATTCCGTAGCTTTCCTAACAAACCCACCCTGCATGAAAATTTGTAATCATTTTGTAATTTGTACAGTTAATCCCTCGCAACGGGATAGAGATTATTTCACTACCTCAACATACATTTATTAAATTAAAATTATTTTCGTATTTCTGACTGTCTTCAGACAAATAATTATTCTCAGACAAATTATACTTTCTATTAATTTATTTCATTAATAAATCCAGTAATTGATATTTTTACAGAAGCGTGCTTTTTAAGTGTTATTTTTTTAAATAACAATTTATTGTTGGTAAATATATATTGCACAACAATTTATTTTAAGTCTTTTTTCGGGTAAATACTGCGTATGTAAATATTTATAAAATAAACCATTGATATATTTACAATAATAAATATATTTAAATTTTTCATTGTAAAATATACAGAGAATTTTTGTGGTTTATTTGTATTTAAAACTGTTTTTTTTAAAT
This sequence comes from Agrypnia vestita, assembly GCA_016648135.1. NCBI lineage: Eukaryota > Metazoa > Arthropoda > Insecta > Trichoptera > Phryganeidae > Agrypnia > Agrypnia vestita. The sequence goes on from JADDOH010003053.1 coordinate 2,733, forward strand.
AAAGATGTGAACACGGGATACAAATCGCATCTCTAATATTTTTACAAAACTAATCTAAATGCTTATGCTATGAAAATAGAATAAATTTTCTGCTTTTCTGGAATAGGGCTTGAACCACCGACCACTGGATCACTAGGCAAGAGTACCAACCACTAAACCAAGAAACTACTTCTAAATTGATTTTTTTTTTAAATAACGCAAATCATTAAAATAATATTATATTTATTCTTGTCATGGGATTGCGAGTAATCTGATATATTTTTCCGTTCAAAAGCAGATATATCTTACAATGAATTAAAATTCATTGTTCTTTGTAGTCAATTAAATGATATTTTTAACACCGTTAGTTAACAAAAATTAAAGTTTACATATTTTTCCTTTATCCAAATATTACACAAAATAATAAAATAAATAATTCCATATCGTTTATTCTTAAGGAACAAGCTGACCTTTATTTTTTATGATCAATACTTAAATTATTGGAATCTGTATTGTGATCTTATTGAATTGTTTGCGTTGAACGGGGAAAGGACTTTGTCTGATGCTTAATAGTTCGAGGAATAAAGAAAAGTTTAGGGTTAAAAATTTCTAGAGACTACACTCAGATAAAGTAAAATAATTCAATACATAAGTCCCATCTGTATTAAAGTACTATTTTTTAAATATTTTGGTACCTTATAGAGGTCTTTAATAATCACTTTCAAGAATAAATTCCCGAGTGAGATTTAGGAGTCAGTGTGTTGAATTTGGTATGGAGACAGCAGACTCTCATCATACTCACAATTAAAATTTCCGTTTGTTTAAGCACGATTTGGGAATGCCCTAGATAGCATTAACAATAGCTGTCTCTGCTTCGAACTAGAGAGCTCCCGTCGCTCGGTGTGTTCTGTAAGGACTGCTGCCAACTATACGCTGTAAACGAAACTTGGAGGGACACCAGAAGGTTAATAGCTGACATGGTTCCTGGAAGCGGAAAATATTATCTCGTTTTAGCGGGAAACTATTATTTTGAAATGCGCCATTAGTAAGTTACTTCATCAACTTTAAATTTGTCGATAGTTTATATATTGCAGGATTTCCTCAGCGATCTCATATTTAAATGATTCAAATATCATTTATATAAATTAACTTTGTAAACACCACTAATTAATTGAAAAAAATCAACATGTTTCGAAGCCAATGGCTTCTTCGTCAGGATAACAAAAATAAAATTTAAAAATCGTAGTATCGATCAAAATATTAAAAAGTTATATATGGAAAATGATAATGTAAAGTACATTTGTTACCCGCCTGGTCCTAACCAACAAGTTTCAAAATTTTGAGTCCGATCGGTCGAACGGTACAGATTTGCATTGAAAATGTATCAGGGGAAAGGGAAGGGGTAAGAAAATAGAGATGAAATGTTGCCTATGTTACCCGACGATTCCTAAAAAATAAGTTTCCAAATTTTGAATCCGATCGGTCAAACGGTACAGATTTGCATCGAAAATATGTCAGGGGGAGGGGAAGGGGTAAGAGAGTAGAGGGATATGTTGCTTATATTACTCGGCGGGTCCTAAAGCATAAGTATGCAAAATTTGAATCGAATCAGACAAACGGTGTGGATTTGCGTAGAGAACAGACAGACAGACAGACAGATAGACATTGAGTTTTATAGGTATAGATGGTATATTTACATGTTATTTTGTCTTATTGAAGTTTTAGGCTGCCTCTATAACTCAACATCATTTTTATTTGAGATTGCATGATCAATTATTTTATATGTTACATGTTACGTGTGGATTTTCATGCATATTTTTTAGTTTATTTACTAGGCAAAAAAACAAAACTTCGTTTCAAATACGTCTTCGTTTAAATATTGAGTAATGTAAGAGTATTTATTATTAAACTATTTTTAATGTTTTTAGGATTATAATTTTTTTTATAAAAATAGTGTCATGAATTTCAAAAACGAATAGAAGTGTAAACAATCGAAGATTTCCAAAATAATCTGGATAATTTAGAATCTCTTAGAAAGAACTGAAAGGCTGTAGAATACACAAGATTAATAAGAATACAGAACATTTGCGAAATAATAATGGTTTATATCAGCGACGCTATCGCTACGCAGTAGTTGTCGTTTTGACAGAAACGAAGCCGAAATAGACGGCTGGCGATACCATAGACAACAAATCTGACCATTACAAACGACGTATATCCAGAGATAAGTGGAAAATTTTTGAGAAATATTGCAGCGAATTATAGAATAGTGCTGCATTTAAGGTCGTGTCCAGAACTTTTTGAATAAATAAAACTTTAAATTGTTTATAATATTTAATTACATCCCCTAGTTTCTCAATTACTATTGTCGTTGCTTACGCTACTATGGATATCTTCTTCATTACACATATATATTTTACAAAATTGGTATTCATTCTTCAATACAGCTAAGATCGCACTATTTCGTATACATGCGCCTATGATCATATAGCGCATCACATGGTTCCACATTGAGCTTGGAGCCATATGCTTTACAACTGTTCAATATATGCTTTCTTAGGTCATGCTCGTCAAATGCTAATTGCAACATGTAATTGTTTTGCAGTGTGCAGTTTATTTGTTTTCAGAATTTGTTTTATCTTGTTTTTTGAGGACTTTCTATACCATTATTCCATCATTCCTTCACTTTTTTTTTTTTTTTTTTCAAATTCAAATGTTTATTCAATGTTCAATGTTACAAATGTTTAAAGTGTTTACAAAATTTAATGAAGCTTTTTTCATTGTTGTTGAGTGTCTTGGCAGCAAGTAAACACTAAATTGATTTGACGCCCTGCCTGCTACACTAGTAATTTACTGTATTATAGCAGACAGTGCTCTTCCAGTAGTATAATATTCAAGAATATTTATTATTTATATAACATTTGTGAATAAATCTTATTGCCAGTTAAAATTAAGTAATAGTAATAATTAAATGTTTACAATTTAATAATGGTGTTAATTAATTATATTATAGACAAAGGAAAAAAAAATGATCTGAATAGGATATTAATAAAATAAAATAAAATAAAACAATTAAAAGTATTTAAAAAGATGACAGTAACAGTAAGGACAGTAAGTGAAAAAAATGATCGGAATTAGGAATTAATAAGATAAAATTAAAATAAAACATTAAACGTATTTTAAAAAGATGACAGTAACAGTAAGACAGTAGTGAAAAAAATGAGTTGAATAGTGATATTAATAAAATAATAATAAAATGAAAAACAATTAAAAGTTTTAAAAAGATGACAGTATCAACAGTAAGACAGTAAGTGAAAAAAATGATCTGAATAGGATATTAATAAAGTAAAATAAAATAAAACAATTAAAAGTATTTAAAAAGATGACAGTAACAGTAAGACAGTAAGTGTTCTTGTAGGAATAGTATATTTTAAATTTAGTTTATATGATGGCTTTTAATAGGTTTTGGGCATGCTTCCTTCCCTTTTCATGCAGCCAGAATTTCACTTTAGAAGAAAAATACGCGAGACTATGGCTACATGTTTTAAGTTTAGTGATGTTTTAATGTTTACACTTAACATGCCCAAACCATCTGAGAGACCCTTTTTTAATTCTGCTAATGAATGAGAAAGACAGACGGTATGAGAGAGAGAGCGAATGCTATAAATTCAGAGACACCATCTTGCCGCTTTCTCTTACCACGCATCTACCATATTAGTAACAGCTTGTGCTGCTTTGTGCGTATCGTAATATTATTGCGTGTACCATGCGTACAACCAATAAAATATCTTGAAGCAGTATAGCGAGTTTAACTGGATTCCGGATACCTACAAAGTTCTTCTCCTAACGCAAGGAACGAGAGGATTACACTTAGTTTGAAAGTAGTAAGAATATTGATGCGACACGTATTTTGTTTTCGCATCAAATTTTTTTGTTATTATAAAATAATAATGATGATTATTATTATTATAATGTTTCGCAATAAAGTATCTGCCAAATCTATCGGTAATATAAAATTAGTCAATTCGACAAAAATGTAAATGTACTCCTTATTTAATAAAGATATTTTTTCCTTAAATTTGTTACAATTTTTAGTGATGGGCTAATCAATTCGATAAGTAATTGAAATTTAAATACATCTAGTGTACCGATGGTTAGCCATCGAATTGAGAAAAATCAGTTATCAATAATCGATACAATAAAAACAAACCAGAATCACGGTTATTATAACGGTTTCAACCATAACTAATAATTCATTATCCCATTTAAATAAAAATATTATATTTCGTTTCAAAATATGTTTCGTTTCATTTTCCCTTTAAAGCAATTTCGGTCTGATTCATTTTGATATTAAAAAACAATGATTACATCAAAATACGTTAAGGCGAAATTCATTTCGCGCTCTTTATTTTATTTTGTTAGAGATGCGAAGTGAAACAGGAGGTCTGAAATTACAGACAATCCAATTCATTACTATGAAATAAGCGACTAGCTAATTCATCAGTATTAAATAAAAGGCTCGAAACTCCAGGGAGCCAGAGACGCTTCCCGGTTTGGGGACGCCGGTGGATTAATGTAAATACAATTAAAAATTAACAATGAAATTCGAAAGGGGTACAAAATCCAAAACGAGAAATCTAAAACTTGAGTTATCTTAAGCGCGAGTATCATGTTAATTGCTTTCAGTATTTCAGCGGAGGAACAAGTTAAAAAAATGTTAATACTACAAACTAAGAATAATTGTGAGACCTCACCCTCGAAACCTTCATCTGGAAACTTTTTATGCCTTCATTCCGCTCTCCAGTGAGCGTATCAAGATCATTACCATAAAAGGTAGGAGGCATTATTAAACCATGACTTAATATTACTTTTGCGACAAAGCGTCTCATACATAACTGAGCTTAATGACGTTTTTTTGCGGAGATCATCGTCTGGGGTGGTGCCTCCTTAGCATTATCGTTGAGATTGTTTTTGTTTATCTCTTATTTTTCAAGCAAGTAGCGTTTAAGGCCTTAAAATTTTCTTGAAGAATTGTTTAGAATATTACAAATCGCTACTACATACGGCATAAAAAAAACTGTCGGTTGATGGAATTAGGCGGTAACATATTTAAAAATAATTATCTCGCAATAGTTGGAGTAAAAAATGTAATGCACGTCTGATTTACGTGTAATTTTTGTGTGGCCCGTTTCATTATTATTTTTATTTATCTTTATCATTATTTTATATCTTTTTTTCATTAAACAACTTGTAAAAACAAATAAAAATATATGAAAACTATTAACAGAAACAACTAAGAAATTTAAAAAATTTAATAAAATGTAATATAATATAATAAATAAATACTTATTTCTTAGGAACCTTCATACAAAAGTATCGTCATTTTTGACGGGCTGCAGCTATTTAATAATAATTTTAAACTCTTTTTGAAAGCTAATAATATTGTAACGAGGCTAAAAAAGAATCACGCACTTTTGTCAAAGTGACAGTTGTTTGAAGTTGGCACGATACTACCAAAGGATCTGGAATCACCTCCAGTCAAGGAGTGACATCTGCAACTTTCCCGGAAAATCTGGAATTCACGAGTACTTCTTAGTACATACTAGAAACGTCTGGATAACAGCATTAGCCATATAAATACGAAACACGAGAGTAAGGTGTGAGTTATTTTCCGTGCGCGTTGACAACGATAATACAAGCGAAGGTAGCCGCGAGTAGCGGGTCAGGCCGGCCAAGCGAGCGGTAGCGGCGAGTCGCCAGTGGTGCCAAGCAAGCGGCTTTTTGTCAGGGATTCTATAAAGTTCTTACGTAGCGAAATAAAACCGAAGCGAAATTAATAAGTGCGGAAATTGATAGAATATTCTAGTGAACAGTGAATAAAGTGTCAAAGCGAATATAAAGTATCTATTTACGAGTGATAAATTGCGAAAAATTTGAATTTAAGGAATAGCGTTACATTTAATAGTAATAAGTGACTTTGTACGTTAGTTTAATTAATTAATCGGTATTCAATAAATCCTGTATTAAATCCCAGCGTTTTCATTAATTCATCCTGCAGCCACGACACGTGACAATATTATAAGAGTTTACAGCACGAGAACACTTTTAGGAGAACTACACGGGTACACGATTATAAAAAAATAAAAATATATATTGATTAAGGCTGGTCATCCGTTCCTCAAACTGTCAAAGTGTCGAATTGCGTCAATAGATCGTGCTATTTCAATATGAGAATAAGACATGAACAAACCTCATATCATATATGTATTTGCAAAACAGAAAGGCTGCGAGGACACGAGACAACCATATGGAGGGCCGACGTTTAAAATATAAAGAACCGCCCGAGAGTCCGACAGCTGCTCGTGCCGCGTACCAACGTAACCAAATTCTGGATGTTTTAAGTCTAGAATTAAAAAAAGCGTATTTATGTTTCTTCAATAATTTATGTATTGTAAAAAAAAATAGTAACAACAATTTGCTTACATCACTGTTTTTTAATTTCATAATTATGTCGCTTAAGCACATTTAAGTATTATTTTGATTTCCGGCTTGTGACTTTGATCGAATTAAAATAATTTTTGATGTACAATATACATATACAAGTAAAAAAAATACTAAAATAATATATAAAACACACGAGCATTTTTTGTGAACGCGTTTTCCAATTTTTCAGTTTTCCACAATTTTTGTGGAAAGTTATATATCCAAAACACGCGACGAAGTAAAAATTCAATATTATCAATAACAATCGGATGAATTTAAAACAAACTACGATCCACATATTTATACTATACATTAAACTGAATTTAGAAATAAAATTGCGTTTTCATAGTCATTTCTTGCATCGAAACATTGATTCGCGCGAATAATAAATTTAATTAATTTGAATAATTGAAATTGGTATATTACGTTTCAACGTTGCGATGTTTTAGACACTCATACGCGTGCGTGTACAAACCGTGACGTTGTCAAACGTCAGATATGTACGCGAAATGAACGCACTTACAATATTGAATATTTCGATAATATCGATAAATCCGTATATATTTAGTTAAAAACCTTATTGTAGGAGTAAAAATCAATTGCTTTTGGCATTATAATATGCTATTAAATAACAATAAAGTAATATTTGCATTGAATATACGTTTTATAGTGACTTTATATTAACAAAAATACGTCCGCCGCTCGACGTGGCACCGGCTGAAGGGCGAAATTTCTATCCGTGTTTTAGAACATAATCATACTGTGTTTTTTTAATAGTAATTTACTAGTTTCTAATGAAAAACCTAAATTTTTAATAGTGGGGGAGGATTCATAGTGCGGGATTAAGTAGAATTAATTATTTAAAATCATCTATTTATATGAATAAAAAGCATTTGAAAATCATCAAAAACGTAAAAATTTCGTGATAATCTAAAAACCTATAACTTTATTTATATTGATTATTTCTTAATTACCTTAATACGAATCCTATAGAATTAAGTACACTTCATACGTATAAAAAAACAAATTATGTCTACATATAAATATTAATTAAAACTTTGTTTGCCCTAAAACACTAAAAATGATTTTTTTGGCCGCGGCCTGTCGATTAATGCTTATATTTTCTTAAATATTGTAAATAATGTTCAGTTTATTACTTTTATATAACAAAAATATTTCTTAGTTATCACCTTAAAAAATTGCAGTATATCATATATATTTTGATATAAATGAATAATAAAAAGCCACATTTTCGTAAAAAACGCCGAAATATGCACTTGCCGTGAATGTGCCGCCTTAATAAAAATAGATTATAGAAGTCCCACAGAGACGTAGATATTTATATGGGAAACGTGTATGGAATTCTTCTGGAAGCGGCCCAGGGCTTGTGACCTGTATGAGCTGGATAAAGTGATAACATTTCATAGATAATGCAACAACTCCACCATAATTCCACTCATTATCAAATATTTGAGTGTTTATACAAAAATGTTCTAAATCAAAGTAGTACATATGTTTCAAATATTTGAAAAGACTATGCCAGATACATAAATGGTTCTTATCATGATATTGAATATGTATATAGATTTTGCAGCAGGTAGATGTATTTCACAGAAATGATTTATGTAATATAAAAGCTTTAGAAGAAAAAACAAAAATTAAAAATAATTAAAAATTATTTTATAAATAAACAATTCTAGATACGTTCCCAGAATATTTTGAGTACGTACAAATTTTTCAAGAGCACAATACTAGATTTTATCCCCAGACGGACATCATTAATTTCAGGAGTATTCTTGTGTAATGTTAATAATTCTGAATAATCTCATATACACATATATAGGATATTGCTTTAAACTCCAATCAAAATACAGATATCTCATTATCAATAGTGACATCTGTATTGCATTATGGGAATAAAGAAGCTTTGGACTGCAGGTGGCGGTTGTAAGAATACAACTTGTTTAATTTTTTTGTTTAATCTTATTTTTTTGGAAATTATATATATACAACTTCCAAAAATTTGATAGATGTGGCTGTCTATCATGGGTGGAAATGGTGAACGTTACGATGTGTAAAGTGATCACTTAAGCCAGCCGTATGATAGGTCGTAAGCCCTATAAACACCCAAAAAGACTTCCATATCTACTTTCCCTTATAAATAAAAGTATAATCGTCTCTATGAGACATCTTCAATATATCTTGACATATGTTCTCCTTTCAATTCTCTACACCTACACATCCCTATTTTGTTGTTGTTGGCGATCTGTCTCTTTCATTCCTCAATGCTTTTTACATCAATTTAATGTAATTCTGTTTTATTGTTCAATGAAATTCTATTTTTATTAGTATATATTCAACCCTAATGTAGGCTCAGCTCTGAGTCAAAACAAGTTGGGTTTTTTTTCAATAAGTGGTGTCAAACGAAGTAATATTTTATTTTAAATATATTATATATCAGCACAAAGTATTCGCTTCGTGTGAAGGTTTAATATATTGATCTAATTATAATGATATAAAGAGAATTTTATTTCGCCCTCATTAAAATTTTAAATTCAATGGTGCTTTTATTGACCTCTGTTATGGTATTCTCCTACATAACCTACTTTTTTCTGCTTTTTCATCCAATGCTTCCAGCTTTTGCCATTTCTCTTTATATCTTATTAATTATCGAGTTTCATTTTCGTAAAGCTCTATGCTCCAGATGACCAAATTGGTATAATTTTGACTGAGATTTAAGTCAACAAAATCTCTGAGAATTATCTTATCGTATTCCATTCCATGGACATGGACGATGCGATACAAAATAAATGATAGATTTCTAAATGAATAACCCTTTTCGTCAATGATTATACCATTACTAGATGAATTACTATTATTTATCCTTAATGAAGCAATAAACGAGATTATTTTCGCAAAAGGACACAACGTGGGCGCCTTTTCTCGCCCGATAAATAAATAATGACGCCGTATTCGTCTATTTCTAAATTCTAGTCAGAATTTGGAATACGAAACAGCCTCTCAATAGACGGTAAGTTTTCTCTTAAAAAGTTTAAAGGTTATATCAGTATTTGAATTGACTACTTAGATAATTTAATAATCATCATTTAAACAAAAACAAAGCAGAAAATGCCATTAACGAAATAAATAATTATATTTTATAGAAATAAACCTTGTTTAGACCACTTTTTTGTTGAAAAAAATTCGACATGTTTCAGAGGCCATGGCCTCTTCGTCAAGATAACAAATGTATACTAACAAAATTAAATTTAAAAATCGAAGTATAGATAATCAAAATATTAAAAAGTTATATATGGAAAATGAATAATAATAAAGTATTTTATTAGTATTCATTTTCCATATATAACTTATTAATATTTTGATTATCTATACTTCGATTTTTTAATTTAATTTTGTTAGTATACATTTGTTATCCTGACAAAGAGGCCATGGGATCTGAAACATGTCGAATTTTATCCAACAAAAAAGTGATGTAAACAAAGTTTATTTCTATAAAATATCATTATAATGACACCACAAAATAATTTTGCTGTAATAATGTTTGAAGAAGAAATAAATAATATCAATCCCAGAATTTTATGGTAATTTACATTTTAATGTCTATGTATATAAATTTTATAACGCATTCCGATTCCAACTATAAATTAGTTTTCCTTAGAGTACAAATGTTGCATACGAACCGAAAATTTTTTGTAACTTGGTGTATTTCAAAACTTATTTACTCACTTTTTCGTAATGATTCATCTTGAACAATTATTTTAATGATATATATTAAATCCTATTACGCTTTGCCAACATTAATGGTGTGAATATTTAGTCAATATACAAACCATTCAATTTTTTTTCAAGTATTCATTAAGTGCTGCCGATAAAAACTTGGCGACGAGACTCCAAAGCACGGCGTCTCACGGTAGACTATGAAATGAAACGTGGCGGACTATGTCACTGCCGGAATGGTACATTACGTATTAGATTTTGTTGTGCAGAGAAAAATAACTTTGCTTATTCTAAATATATTTTTTTATGTTTTAAACATTGAAAAGTACAAACTTTTTACGAAACAAAAAATACAGAAACAACGGATGCAACCACGATAGAAAGGTTTGTGTTTTGAATTTTTTTCGTTTACACAACTATTAGGTCCTTACATATGAAATTGGCGTTTAGTATGGGAGGAACATAAAGCCGATTTTTTTTTTATTATAATATATTTATTTAATCAAAGTATGTACCATTGCTATCTATGCACTTTTGCCATCTCATGGGTAGTTCATCGATCCCTTTACTAAAAAAACCATTCGGACGGGAATCAATAAAATCTTTGAAGGCGGTTTGGACTGCCCCATCGGAGTTGAATTTTTTCCTTTGCAAGAAGTTATCCAAATTTCAAAAAAAATGATAATCTGTTGGGGCAAGGTCCGGAGAGTACGGTGGATGTCTTAGATATTCCAATTGAAGCTCCTCTAATTTGGTAGCCGTCTGTTGTGCAGTGTGTGGTCTAGCGTTATGCATTGCGTTAAGCAGCAGTGGCCTAGAGCGACTAACCAGCCTCGGTTGTTTAGCAGCTAGCTTTTCCATCATGGTTTGCAGTTCCTGACAATAGACATCTGCCGTAATCGTCTGGCCAGATTTAAGAAAGCTGTGGTGAACGACACTAGCACTAGTCCACCAAACGCTCACAAGTAACTTTTTTGGAGTCAATTTTCGCTTGGGGCATGGTTTGGCTGGTTCGGCAGGGTTCAGCCATTGCGATGAGCGCTTCCGATTATCGTACAGAATCCACTTTTCATCACAGGTAATGATTCGATTTAAAATCCCTTCATTGTTGTGCCGGTTGAGTAATGCAACGCAGCAGTCAACGCGCGTTTGTTGATTTGCTTCACTCAATTCGTGAGGTACCCACCTTTCAAGCTTTTTCACCTTACCAATTTGCTTCAAGTGGATTAAAACAGTTTTATCACTAACACCGCAGCCTGCAGCTAACTCGGATGTGGTTTGCGATGGATCCGCTTCCAAATAGCCTTCAATTCTTCATTATCAACTTTGGTCTCCGGCCGTCCACGGGGCTTGTTCTGCAGGTCGAAATTTCCAGAACGAAAACGTTGGAACCAAAAACGCACTGTGTTTTCTTTTGCGGCACCTTCGAGCCGTTTCTGCAGCGCTGGTGCCACGGTGGAACTCGTACTCGTAAATAACGCGATATTTCAAGTTTTTCATTTTGTAAACTGAGTGACGCAAAGAAAAAACAATTGAGGAAAAAACAAATGAATTATAATTTTCAAAACACAAATACATGAGTAAATAGCTGTATAAATTTGGATTTAAAATTCCTAACCAAAGAGAAGATATTTGAGACCAAATTTGCCAGTACGGCAAAACGCCAATTTCATATGTAAGGACCTAATATTTTGGTTAAATTATCGAGGAATGATAATATATTCGAAATCCTTACTTCAGCACTTAAACAAACGTAAGTTCTAAAAAGAAAATATTCCCCGAAAAAATATTAATTTCCTATTATTTCACTATGTTTTGTGCACGTATTACTAATTTCACTATTATTTTTTTTATTTATTAATTAATTTATTTATTTTAACCTACCTGAACATAATAACAAATAAATGCACTAAACTGTATAGCTTTGTTTGTGCGAGTGCTCTCCTTAAAAAATTCATATTCATCTTAAATTATATAAAGGTTTCCTACATATTTTAAAAAATATTATAAATTCATTTAAAATTGGGCCTTCCGTATTTAATTTTCACAATGATAATCTTTTCAAAAAAAATTCTATTTATTTTTGTTTGATACCGTCGAAATTTTTTTTAGTAGATTCGAAATTGTTGTGTCATTTATTATTTCGCCATAAAAATGATTTGTTTTTCTTATTACGGTCATTTCGTTTATTTGTTGCCGAGTTTTAAAATTATGATTGGTTGCCATGCCTGAATTAAAAAAATAATTATTTTCATCACTTTTCATGTGTTAATTAAATATGTACATACACATAAAAAACTATGTGTCTGAGTATATAAATATTAATTTGGTTGGAAAAGAACTTATGAAAGAGAAATAATAGTACAACATCAGTTTCAACATTGAATAATTTATATAGCGCCTTTTACATAAAAATTTCCCTTCAAGAGCGCTTTCTTTGTAACGTGTTTTATCCGGGTCTCCTTTAAAAAAAATCCATTCGCAATTTACCCAGCCCGCACAGCACCTACGAGTACATACTCCGCAGGTAAATTAGGCTTGCCTTTAATGCCGTGTAGAAAACAACTTTATTTTCTTTTTAAAAAACATTACAAATGTCTTATTTTTTGTATAACTCGAACATAATAACATCCTGAAATTTATTCATAATTAAATTGTTAATGACAATGTTGTAATAATGCAACTCATATTCCGGATATTTCACGTTTCCATATTTATCAGTTTTTCCCTCAATTCAACCCCATAATTAATTTTTTTAATGTATTTAAAGGCAAAATTATAAAATATTTATATATTTTTTTTAAAAATCAACTATTCTAAAAATTTCAGATATTTTCGTTGTGAATTAGTCAATACGAGTATACATGAATTCTTTCTGCCTCTGTAATATATATTTTTAATTATATTTCGAAACTATGCAAACACTGAAAAAAAAAGTATGTTTAGTATAAAAACATTCAGTATATTTTATATTTCATTTAGTATATAAATTATTATTTTCATGCAAAAATCAAAAATTTTCGAAAAAATAACAGGCTGAAATTAAAGTTATTTTTTGAAATTTCGTTTTTAAAATCATTTTCCCTGAATTCTTAATAAGTACTTTGAATTTTGAAATGCCATAGATTGGCATTTGTATTCTCAGAAAAATAAATTTGTGAAATAATCAAAGATTTTCTTCGGTAATTACTTTTTGAAGCTTTTATTAGTAGATTTCTCATAAATAAAACAATGATCATTAATGGATTTTTCTAGTTTAAAAGAATAAAAACAAAATGTTATATTTATTTATTGTATGTGCATGAATTACTTTTAGCTATTTTCGTACGTTAGAATCTGCTCGTGTATTATGACATTTTACTCAATACTTACCTCTATTCCAAACCATCGATCTTTACAGTCAGATTTGAGAATTGTACTTGTAAACCCTCATTATATTACAATAAATACTTTTGATTGCTTTAATAGATTTATATAATCTTATTAACATCCTAATCTTATGAAATCGACTGGAACCTTAAAACCGACAAATTAATGTATGTCTCGATAGGGAAAATGCGAAAGGTGTGTCAAGTAAAAAATGAACGACATTCTATCCACTGTTGTGAAAATAGCATAGAAAATCTATAACTGCTTTTTCCTACAAATATTTATGTATTATACATAACAATAGAATCATTTCGTGCATACAAAATGACGGAAATTACATTATCATAAATATACCCTTTATCTGAATATTTCATAAATAAAATTCAATTGATTATCCGTGAATAAGGAAAACATGAATATTTCTGATAGATTTTCTTGCCCTGCCAAACCTTCCAGGAAATCTTGGAAGGTTCTATTGTGTGGATATTTACGTATTTTTATTCGGTTGGTATTCATCCTGGAGAGGATGGAAATATTTTTATTACAGTCAATAAATCTTATTCGTGCGTGAAACTTCGTTGCTTTTCTTACGCATCTAAAATTTAAACAAATACATATCTTGGTTGAGAGGTATAAAACAGAGGTAGCAGAGCAGTTTTCAAAAAATTAAAAAAAAAATTGAATGCTATTACCGTGGATTACTAATTTAGAATGTACTGAATTCTTGATTTTATATATCTATCCGTTCCAAATCATGTTTCATATAAATTTATAGGTTATAATTTGTATATAATGTCGTATTCAGTGGACATTCTAAATTAATAATCCTCGATAGCTGCATTTATTTTTTTTGGATAAATCTGCTTTTGCTTTTGTACCCTTTAATTATTTTTTCGCTAAATAATCACAGTAAAAGATACTTACATTAAAAAAACTTGAAAAACACACTTTTTTACGATATTAATTGAAACTTTTAATTTATTTTGAAAAACTATAATTTAATTAAGTCACACAATAAAACTCTTGCAATGGGTTAATTTTATCGCACAACCAAATGCACGAATTTTCCGGCAGGTGAGCGAAGATTTGTCACCGCTTCGCGTAACAAGAACCCTCACGGGTAAAGAGCCTTCGCGGGTCTGCGCAGCGAACGTCCCCTCGCAACGACGCTTCCCGACTGACTGCCGCGCTGGTCTACGGAAGGCTCTATAGCAATAAATAAGGCTCCGACGCAACTTTTCCACCCTATCTGGGCTGGCTTCCGTTTGGCGCCAAAACAGCAGACGGCGAATAGGTTTTCTACCAAATGTGCGGTTTATATTTAGATGAGCGAGATTATCCATTTTGCTAATGCCATGTGAATCTTGCCATTTTATTGGGGATCACGGGGAATTTAATTAAATTGAAATGATCCCCTTTAAGTCTAAAGGTTTTTAAATATCTCAAAATCAAAATAAACTACACATAATCAAAGTCTTCTAGACAATCAAGCAGAATTTAGAAAAAACTAGAAATCAGTCGAAAATACCAAAAATTTAGCGAAATAACCTTTTCTATAAGAAGCGAAACTTTTATTACTGCGAAACACCGTTGTGTTGACAAGCAAAGCAAGAATACAGGGCTGAAACCAACTCCGATTCAGTTATATCAACCAGCAAAATAAATTACGAGGGTACCTAAATAATCTAAAAAAAATAGTGCAGTAATTGTGAAGAAACTGTGAGATAGGCAAAATTGGATTGTCACGGGACGTGAATGTGGAAGGAAAATGAAATACTTAAACCTAATCAAAGTTTTTATTAATTTCAGTAAAATCACTTGACATGAATTAAGTCGGAGCATATGTTCATATTTTTGATTCGTAACCACTTTTTTGTTTTTTTTTTAACTTTTTAAAGGTTTTCTCTTTCAGTATGAATACATGAATTATTTTGAAATTCTTGATATGAAACTCCCTAATGTTCGGTTCATGGGAAGCCCAGCGTTATTTAACGACTAGAATTTTTACAGAGAAAAGATGTTACACATATCGCTTATTTCTTTTCTATGGTTGCACCAACACAGACAGGTTTTATAACGTAGACATACGTATATATGACATAGAGACTGTAATATATGCTTGCGTCCAAACAACACATACAGCTTTGCACAAAGAGATGCCTGTTAAAATGGACAGAATGTATACAGATTTTGATAAATAAACAAATAAATAAAAAATCTTTCAAATATGTCAAAATATATTTGTCAATTCCGTCGCACATTTATAATTAAAGTTTTTCTGTAACAATTTATTTATACATTAATTTATTAAATAAAGTTTAAAATTCTTCAACAATGACTTTATTAAGATTTTCTCCAAGTTCTATTCTTGGAAAGGCGGAAAATGTTTCGCTGACAAATATTTTGATGCTACCTTGTTGAAAAATAAATAAAAGTATTTTGTGAACAGCGCGTATTTAACTTTATCTTTTACGAAAATCTTTGTATTTATTTTTAAAACAAACTGTTTCCAATCTCATAAATAAACGAAACCGTGGAATATTGAAATCAGGACTTCTTCTGATAAAGAAACAATAACTCTGTTTACTTCGAAAGAACCCGACCGTTTCGCAAGCATTAAAAAATTTAAATTGTTAGCCCTTTAAGAATTCTGCTGAATTAGCATATTCTATGTATTTTCGGGCTTAGATCTCCGAGAAAATAATGCTTTTTTTGTCCAATCGCGGAGCCATAAATTTTTCAATCTCCATTTTAAAAGAGTTTACAAAGCAAAGAAAATGGAAAACCTCTTGATCTCTTTCCTTTTGTATTCCAAACAATGAAGAATTAATTCGATTTTTATCTTGAATTAGCTGAAAATTAAGTATATGATGTTTTCTTAATTAAATTTATAAGTCACTGTCGGGGGCTTGTTGAGTCACTTAAAATTCTTTTGTAATTGAGTTTAACTTTAACATTTACGTGTATTTATATATTTATATTTTTTCTCCCATTAAGAAGATTTCTGCCGATTTATGATAGTGTTGTGAAGAAGATTTTTTTAGATAAAATCTTTACTTTAAGGGATATCTTTTTTCTATAAATAAAAAGATACAGATGATAACGAAATTTGAATATTATCATGAATCGATATATTTATAATATCTTTTAATTAAAGAATGTCAATCGTCTGCGCTAATTATGCAAATAATATTTCTTCGTCAGGACGAATGCATAGTGATTGTTGATTTTTTAACGAGGGCATAGCTAGATTTTGAGGGAGGGGGGGTGGTGCGTGAAATTGACAAATAGATACTAAAACTGGGAATACACCAAATAATGGGTTATTCGTAAAACTTTAAAATATTTATAAATTATCCAATTTAATGCCTTTTCAATTATTAATATGAAGAATTTTAATACCGCTTTCTTTTTAAATTGTGGCTGGCCTGTCTCCAAAATATTATTTTTATTTGTTAGATATAACATATAGTTTATTACACTATTTTATTCTAGTCTATTAAAACTTTTTTTTTCGCTGTAGGTAAGTCTTCAAAAAGAGACGAACCTTGTGCTTGGAGAGGAAGATGATTCACGAGTTTCACGATTTTATTATTATTGAGACATCTTAAATGTTATTAAATTCTAACATTTAAATGTCATGCTAACGAAGAGACAGTGGTATCAAAACCTTATTTTTCTTCTTCATCTTCCTAGACCGTAGGTCCCATTTACTTGGGGTCGGTATTCTTGTCCGCTTTCTCCATTAAGCACGTTTTTGTGCTGTCGTCGAGTTGATCTTCTTTTAGGTCTTTTTCGACCATCGTCAACCAAGTGGCGGGAGGTTGTCCACGTTTAAATTTTATCGTTGGCAGGTTTAGGGCAAGTTTCACCATATTATGGCCTTCTGGGCATCTTTGGTCGTAACCATACCATCATATACGTTTCTTTTTGGTTTTGTCTTTGATTGGGGCAACTTTTGTCGAAACCGGTAGAAGTAAAGTTACTAAAAGTGGTTTATACAAAGTTTTTAATTAATTAAAATGAATAATTATCCAGTCAAATGAAAGCGCTATAAAAATCCAATATATATTCAAAATATTTTTTAAATTCGCTGTAATACTCTTTTATTTTTTTACACGAAGCTGAAGAGGACTGAATTGGTAGCTTTAATATCTATATTAATGTTTTCCTTTAAAAATATTTTAAATTGAACCCTGTCAGCCAATACTCGAATAGGTTCGTGACATTACAGAATTTCAGTCAATTACGACATGGTACAAAGCTTCAGCAAAAACTGGATAAATGTTTACAAAATTTCCAAAAAAAGGCAAAGTGTGGAAAACATTTAACCGGGTTCTGGTAGATTTGAGTTTCCAATAATACTCATACATGCTTCAAATTAAAAAAAAATTGGCTTAAATGTGTTATCAAAAATGTAAAAACCTTAATTAACTCATACAAACACAATACAACGTAATAATTTTTTATTTTATTTTATGTAAATAAACCAATCTAAAAATGTGTAATAATTTTAACATTCTCTAAATAAATTCATAACAATATTGAGAACAGTTTTGATCTATTCTGAATATAATGGGATCATTAAGGTTTATCAGAAAGGTCAGAAACGTAGGTACAACAAATAACCCAAAAAAAAACATCAAATATTTTTTCAAATTCAGGCGTCTATATCGAAATAGGCGAAATACCTCTAAAAAGCACGGTTACTAGAAAAATTAACTAATTTTGCTGAAAATTTGACAAAATGTAATTTGAGTGAAATCATTTGGATTATACCTAACTCTAAGCACTTTTCATAACTCATTTTTGCCTCGTCAGATAACTATAAAGTTATTTTTACACGCCTTTATTTAGCCCCAATTATCTGTCAGCAACAAAATCTTTTCATTAATGTTTGACCCAATTCCTGACCAACAATTGTTTTGAAATTTAGCAGAGACACGTGTTCCGGGTGTTAATAAAATAATCATTTTAAATTAAAAAAAACATTTTAAGTACCTATTCAAAAAAATATATAAAATCCTAACGTGCTATTTCATCGGTCAATGTACATGCTAGTGATGTGTGTTGATTTGTAGTATTATAAAAGCGATGGTTGTGTTTTGAGGATAAAGCATTGGGAACGGAAAAACGTCAGGGATTCAATTCGAATTGAAGACAAAAAAATTGCATGCAGTCATCGAAGATTACTAATTTAAAATGTGCTGAATTCGAGATTTTAAAGAAAATATAGCCTAAAAATGTATAGGAAACATGATTTTTTGTAGGGATAGATACGTAAAATCTAGAATTCAGTACATTCTAAATTAGCAAACATTTTTTGGATATTGCTGCCTTTGTCATATACCCCTCAATTAATGTTTTGAATTCTTTAAAGTAGAAAAATATTTTTTTATAAAAAAACTCTATATTTATACATAAATTTTGTTTAACGCATACCACAAATAAGTAAACCTCTTTCCATGTAAGAAAGACAATCGAATTAGTATGTGTAAGCCGTGCGAACGAGGCACCTTGTTTCGTTGTGTTGATGTTCATACCCCTAAACACCAACATACGCGTCGTACGCACGTCTTAGACATTCTAACTCGATTGTCTTTCTTAAATTAAAATAGGTCTTATTACTCTTAGTTCCTTTCTGTCTGTTATGAATTAATACTAAGTACTAGTTAAAAACACTCAGCAGCAACAACAGGTACAATAACAACACATACAAATTTTTATAAATAAGTATTAAAGAGATCTAAAATAAAGTATTTCTAGAATAGAAATAAATGTGTTATTGTTATAATAAAAAAAAAATTAAATAAATTTTAACAATAACATTTCTATTTTATTTTATCATTTTTATTTGAACAATATTTTTATTTTAACAATAACAATTTTTAAAATTTATTAAATTGACACTAAGCTTCCATTTGGTTTTTCTGATTGTACTGTTAATTTGACTTTAAAATTGAAATACATACCTAGTATTAAACACAATTTTTTATAAGTAAAGGGATCATATTGAGTATTGTTTTTTTTTTTAAATATTGACTATGAAAAAATATATAAAGTAAAATTCGTCGATACACAAATACAGGAATTTTAATTTATTGAATAAATCCAGTGTACCTTTTTGCGTGCTCTTTTTCTCTATTCCCGTTCAAAACCCATTTTCAGTATCTCGCACAATTCTGGGGCGTTGGCAATTTTTGTCAGCACATAAATAAAATAAAGCTTTTAGTGAAATACAGCGAAATATTTTCGGTGTTTGTGGATGTAATTGGTAGAATTCTTGGCATTGTACAGAAAATATACCAACGCAAAAAAAAAACTTATTGTTAGAGCTTGTGCCGCTCCGTTCATGCCACGGAAAAATAATGTTTTTTGTAATCAGTACCTATTTAGAACTATTTAAAAAAATACATTTATATTTTTTTTTCTGATAAAATAAAAATAGCATCGGCATGGGGTCAGTACTTTTAAAAATGATATACTTAACTACCTACAACATCTGCGAAATAAATCGAGAGAAAATATTATGAAGCTGTCTGGTAATATTATTTCTGAATAAGGATTCTTTAGATTTTATATATTATCGCAGGAACGCGGCAAACATTTTAATTAAAAAAAAGTTTTTATTTATCACTAAAGTCACAGAACACGAACTTAACTGGAGCACCATTCGTTAATTCACACTTATTTCGCACTCGTCACTCGAAATTATTCCAAAAAAAAAATGGAAACAGGAGCGTGCAGTGAGATCATTAAAACAGGACATTTTTGGAAAAAATTTAAATATATTTAAAATTATTTATACATATTAAAAAAAAACGCATAGTTCGAAATGTTTTTTTTGGTTACCTTAAATTTCTAATTCACGAGTTTCTATTGTATAGATTTTTAGTAACTTTAAGTCACATGTAATCAATTCATGTATTAACCTTAACATATATATATATATATATATATATGTCTTTGAGGATTTTTTTCTATCTACATCTTCTCTGTAAAATGAATTTAAATACATGTTACCGTTAAGGCAGCGTTCGTAAAAAAACGCATCGCTCGACCATTTTTTCGTCGATTTTATTTTTAAAACAGGTCACCATGAAATATCCTTATATTTGAACGGAATAATATATAATATAGTCCAATGTCCATCCTGAAAGTCTATTCTAAATATTGGTAAAAAAAATTTGAAATCGGATAAGTAGTTTTGGAGATTACCTCCTTCATCCAAACTTGAAAATTTAAAAACTTTATTTCTTGATATATTAGTATAGACTACGAACGAAATCTAATTTTTGATAATTTTGTGGTTTTCTGAATATGTTTATGTATTACAAGCGATATGTGCTTTGCAAATTTTGTGTAACGTATCGCGTTTCGAGTTTCAAACTCTGCTTACTAGACAAGTTTACTGTAACTATGCCGAAAAAGCTTATGATGCTGACTTATGAGGTAAACACAGTCGCATATATTTTATTTCGAAACATATTGTGAGTAGCTTGTTGGTCTTATGGTTAGGACACTCGCCTCGTAATCCAAAGGTCGCGGGTTTGAACCTCACTCCAGACTAGCAAGTTAGTCCTATTTTCATAGCACAAGCGTTTAGCTTAGTTTGAAAATAGTGATAATATTGATGTGACACGTATTCCGTGTTCGCATCTGTATTTAAAAAAAATATATATTATTTTTTCAGCACAAGCGTTTCGCTTATTTTGAAAAGAATAAAAGTATTTATAAATTTTCTCAGGGTAATAGATCATATTTTACCTCTACACATTTCCCATAAAGTATCTCATCGTTTACGGGAAAAGGTTTTCTGGATCAATCGCCACAAGTCAGAACACAGCCAGGTCCGCTGACCCCTAGTTTACCCTTTCATTGTTCAAATATTTGAATGTGCTGGGGTTTTATCAAGTGTTTACGAAACGTCAAAAGGAGAATTTTTTATACATAGAGTGTAATAAAATGTTACGTTTTCAGTGATTGATATTTCAAAACATAAACATAAAATTACAAATAATATTCGTACTTTGTTGCATATTGGAAACAGTACCGTTGTAAATTATTGTATTTATTATTTAAAGACAACAGACCGGTGACAGATTTATATTTACATTTTTCAATGCTTTTTGCTTATAAGTATTTTATTTTATTCATTATGTTAATCATTTTTCCTTTTTTATTTCAGTGTCTTATTTTATTTAAAAAATGTTTACCATATAAGATAATTATTATAAAGAATATATAATCAATTTGATTGGCTAAGTGGACAAAGGTTATATATTGTCTCGTTTAAATAAAGAGGCTTGATCTATTTTATAACTTAAGTCGAAGAAAAAATATGCGTTTTTTTCGAAGTACTACTTCTGTAGAGAAGTTGTAGAACTTAAAAATTTCTATAAAAAAACGTGACGACATATATCTATATGTTAAGGTTAATACGCAAATTGATAAAATAAAACTATAAGTTACTAAAAATCTACACGTACGAAGCCGCGCGGGTAGGCTAGTAAACAATAAAGTGTTGGTATATCTGATATACTTTCAAATGACAAAATACTTCAGGGAGAAGTATACTAACCCAAAATTAACAAAATTCCGCGTATTGTTGGATTAAACCCCGTATCAATATTTTTAAAAAGACGCAAAATTACACAATATTTTTTTGTATTCATGCCATATGCAAAAATGAATCTCACATTCAATAATTTATGTAAGTGTATATGTGTATTCAAACTGTCAGTCTTTGTTGGTAAAAATTCGATGTTCCCGCACTTTTGAGCTTTTCCGTCTTGAAAAGGGGTGTCATAAATTTCCCGCTCGGCGTTACAGATGTAATGGTGTGTCTGAAAGACGTAACTTCAGTTCGTAGGACATTGCTTCTGAGTGATTGTCTTTTATCACGAATTGTGACGGATGAATCACGGCTTCGCTTCTTTGAACTAAACATAAAAAGTTTAAGAGTACGTAAGAAGTGTACGGGAAAATGTGGAACAGCTACTAACAAACCCACCTGAGACGTCATGTTGGAAAACACCGGTGAATATTTTTTAGAAACTTTTGCATTTATTTACAATTTATATTTGTAAAATGTATATTATTTATTAATGTACATCTGTTTTGATGAGGAAATATTAGTTTCTAAGCCGGTTAATCTCAAATTGATTAATGCACGCAGCATTTCTTTAAACCTTATTTAAAGAAACAAAATCATGAAACAATAAATTTTTACGTGTATAACAATATTAGTTAGATTCCTTTTTGTTGTTACTGCCCCATTAAAGTTCAAAACTAGTGGATGGGAAGCAGGGATACAAGCGCAATAAATAAATAAGAAACATTAATAAAGGTGTAACAAAAATAAATTTATAAAAGAAATAAGAAAAAACAAAGAAATAACAATAACAAATAAATAAAGAAAAATATGAATATTGTAGGAAAATTTTGTATGAAAATGACATATTTAGATGCATTTACATTAATTTAATTATTTAGTTTAATTTAAATAAATTTCTCATTTGTTAAGTTTTTTTTGGTATAGTTTATATATGTGGTATAGTTTAGCTAAGTAGTATAGTTATTTTTTAATTAATACATTAAAGCCATGTAAAAAAAATATCGTCTTAATTGCAATTACTCACTGAGCCAGGAAAATTCAAATACTTCCAAATTTATTTACTGGTATTTATTAATACATTTTTATTTAACATTGCCTCGAGCACATGAAATCTTGTGTAATTTATTTAATATTAAATTTATATTATATTTAAAAAAAAATTTAAATTCAAGTAATTTTCCATTACCTGATTGCGATTTCTTTCCTTCATTAAACTAATACGGGGCAGTAAACACAATTTATCGATGGCTATGGAAATTATATTAAGCCTCGAAAACGGGTTTTAATTTCCCTAAGAGATTCCTGTACAGCCTTCCTTGTGTAAATTTTAAATCTGTCTCGCCAAATTACCTATAAAGCGCAATAATTTTCAACTTTTTCATTCCACGTGATGGAACTTAACATTCACTTTTACCGATTCAACGTAATAGTTTCATTAATTTCCCTTATCAGTTCAAGTACGGCGGTTATTTTGGAAGTTATGTCCTGCGAGAGATTGAATTTTTTTTAATTTTAATATTTTTTGCCGAATAAAGCAATTCACTAAAACGATGGGATCATAAATGTGGCGTCGAATATCAACTTCATTTTCACGACACTGCTTTCAGATTCCTCGGTCTCATAAATACTAAGTATCTCTTACTTAAAATCAGCTGAATCTTTGGTTATATCACGCGAATACGGTATGGGGCCGTGAAAGGTGGTTGAGTGTAATCAAAATTTGATTACTTAATTTGACTGGAATATGGTGTATGAGATTAAAATTTTAATATTAGAGCGTCCATTTTCCTTGCATCACAATATCAAAATTATTGTATTTAAATAAATATAGCGGAAGTTGGTTACAATGATCACGGTTTACGTTCTCATCTAGCCGTGAAAAATCACGGAACACAATTTATATATTATTTATTAATTTACAAAAATGCCTGTTACATATCGAACGTAAGGGGCATCAATTAATGGTTCGTATCTAAGCTAAGGTCATACAATATGTAGTATATTTTTAACAGGCCTTGAAAAAGCGCCGGTGTTTTATAAAATTGTATTGTAAATTTCGTTTTTTAGTCGTGAATTCCAGGAATTTACGGTCAGACAGACAACGAAATAATAAATAATTATGGATTAAACACTAAATCTTTGTTTTTTTTCCACTATTTTATTTTAAAGTAAAAGATAACATGATTTGGAAACCTCCTCTTCAGTTGAGCTGAAGAAGGAAACTATTATTGAAATTGTTATATAACTGAAATTATTATATTAAGAAGATTGACATTCAAAATATGTAATTCTCTCTGTCTGTCAACAACGCTTCCAGATGGCGCAAATAATTATGAGTTGTAATATAATGAGGTATAAAAATCAAAAGCAACAATAATTTATAATTTTGTATGTAACACTGGTTGTCACTAAGATTACCAGACTGTGGAAATAATGATGAGTTATAATATAACGAGGTGCCTATAATAAGCGTAAAAAATATTAAACAATTTTTATTTATCGATTAGAATAGATATACAGAAAAAAAAATTAATGAAAAAATAATTTAATTTAATAAATTAATTTCTGGAGTCCTCTAGCAGTAGATACGCGAAGGTATTCGTGACTATTGCATTATAAAATGTGGATTGCTTTAAAAATGGAATAAAAATGTTTATCAGTTAAAAAAAGACTACATATAAGGTTGAAAAATTTTCGTTAACTTACCAGAGTGCCGTGGCGAAATTGAATAACGCGCCTTCCCGGTTAGAATTGGAGGTCCGTGGTTCGAGTCCCGGCGGCATTTAAAATATTTTTTGATTAATTTGATTTTTTCTGTATGTCATTTCTAATTGATTAATAAAAATTGTTTAATAATTCACAGAATTTTGTTCTGAAATTGCAGATTCACAATAAGAATGCGTTTCCTTTAATATATGTAAAAAATATTGATTGTATTATTAGTATAAATCTACTTATATTATTTTATTTATTACACCTACGTGTTTTGGAAATACATTACCATCGTCAGGATGATAAAAATATATTAAAATATATAATGTCTTTTGTTTTTCTAAATTATTTAAAAATTTATTTTTAAATATTATTGCTGAAGTTCTTGATTACTCGCAATTATTGGAAATTTTTTTAGTATTGGGCTAGTAGTTAAATTAAATTGATTATTTATTAATAATATTTCGTTTACTATTACATGCTTTAGTAATTTCTAATTATTCTATATTATTTAATTTCAATATTATTTATATATAAAATAGAAAGTCCTAAATTTTTATCAAAACCGTGATTATTTTCTTATAAATGATTTGAAAATTCAGAAAAACCACGATTATTCAGACATCTCTCTAAGTGTTACATAGAAATTCCGACCGGTTTTCCAATATAAAACGCTGTAAAATCATTACTAGACAGTTTATAAACACCTGAATTGTTATATATATTATCTTATTTTTGGTAGATATATATTTTTTTTTAATTTAAAAAAAAATAGAGATGCGAACACGGAATACGTGTCACATCAATATTCTTACTATTTTCAAACTAAGCTAAACGCTTGTGCTATGAAAATAGGGCTAACTTACTGGTCTGGAGTGAGGTTCGAACCCGCGACCTTTGGATCACGAGGCGAGAGTCCTAACCACAGGACCAACAAGATTTTTTTGATTTGATAGAATTTGATTTTTTTTTAAATATTTTCTAACAACTTTATGTCGTCACTTTTGAGTGTTTATCACTCGGGAAGCTGTTTGAATATCACTCGGGAAACTGACATCTTTGTTTTCGATTGGTGAGTCATAACCTCACGTAGGGAAAGTATTCCATATCATCATCAAATTAAATATTATAAATAACCATAAACTTTTTGCAAATAGTTACTTCTTAAATTTATTTAGTTCTTATTTGGTTATTGAACTCCCATATACTTATTTTCTGTTGTTCTTAATGGCTATACCTCCAATTTCAAATGTTAGTGTACGAGGTATCCTGATGAACCCGAAGAGAGCTTGCCGCATAACATCTTGAAATTTAAATAAATTATGGTGTTAATCAAATCGTAATATTGCTTTTATTGAAGATGTGAAGATGATTCGCGCGCATTTCGTTACATCCTAGAATTTCACTCGCAACGCGCCTGAAAAATTATAAGATCAAAAACGTAATTTTTCACACTTACGAAGCTGTTCAAAATTCTTATAACATTTAACGCGTATTGCGGTATTTGAAATATTGCAGGAATAGTTTACGGCGCGATGCACAATATCGCGTCGTGCAGAGGCGCAAGATGCGCGCTGCAGCCCCCTCCCACGGCAGCGTCTCGTATATCTCCATCCCCCTCCAACAAAGTCGTAAAATGACTTTTATTGCCCAATAAAACCGCACCGGAGGCGCGATAAGGATTATTTATTGATTGTTTAATATTAAAGATTAGCGCGTCGCTCTCTGGCGGACTGATAGCGACGCGAACGTTCCTCGGTTATAGTTTTCATTGGGAGACGTTCAGCAACCTGTGGAGTTTATGAACTAGACGGGGTGGTAGTCAAATTTAATGGTCAATCGTTTAAAGAAAAAACTATATCCACTCGCTTCCTCTGATCCTAAATAGTGGACATCCGGGAGATCCCTTAAAGCAGTCATGTCCAAAAATGTATCAAAATATTTATTTGTATTACCTATATTTAAATGAATAAAAAAAGGGAAAAAAATTTTTTATCCTCTAAAATCTTAATTACTTATTGTAAATGTGCACTTTAAAAAAAAATCTTTTATCTTTAAATTAATTATTGCAACTGTATTAGTTGATCTACGGATAAATTACAAATTCAAGTTAACATGATAATTATGTTTGAACATACTCAATTAAAATTTGGTATTTAAAAATAATATTTGATCCTATCTTTTAATTATTATCGTAAACCTTAGGCTATTTTAAGCAATTTAAGAAATATACTTTAACTGAAAGTTCCGACTGAAATAGACAAGGTTAGGTTAGGATACGGAAGCACAAAAAGTGGTCAATCAAAATTTAAATAGATAAAAAAAATATTTTAATTGAATTATTAAAAAAGTGTTTAAATTAATTAAATTTAATGCTAATTTCTCTTAGTTTTGGGGACCAAGAAGTAACTATCAGGCATAATTTCTACATCGTAAACATTTTTTGCGTTAGAGCTACGCAAGAGATCAAAATATATTTGATCTCTTCCGATTGATTTGATTTATTTTATGTCTTGGAAAAAAAGGATCAATTATTTAAAAAAATGACCGTTTAGATTTTTTTGTTTACTTTATTTGTAAAATTTAAATGATCATTTAAATAAATGCCTTAAAAAAATTGATCGCGATAAAAGTGAACAATTTTTTTATGTTGTCTATTTATTAATATATGACAAACCATTGTTATTTTTTATGTACACTTGGAATACTTTAATTATCCTATGTATGTGTATAAATGAATGTTTCATATTCCTTTCACGAGAAAAAAAAAGGGACAAGTTCTCCCCCAGGGAGATTTTCACGTTACTTTTATTTGCACGAGTATATCCCTATTTCAGAAATATTCATTTCTTCTTCGGATGAGCATAGACTTAAGTATATAGGAGTGTGCATCTAGTGTGTGAGTTGCGGATTCAGTGAGTGTGAAGTCGGTATCTAGATATAGTTGGGAGAGATGTAATATTGTCAGAAGTGGTGAAATGGAGGGATGTATTTAATTATTGGTGATATTATTTATTTTCTAAATTATATTGTTTTATTCCTGTTAATGTAGGAGGTAGATATTTGTACTGCTGAATTTAAATAATAAAAAAGTAATAGTGATAGTGATAACAATAAAATATCGTTTTCATATATAATTAATTTAAATGGAATTCCAGAAAGTGAACGCCTTCACATTAAATAATTTACGTTGAATTTATTTGTTATCCAAATGATTTTTTAGTACATATTTCATTCTTTATTTCTAACAAGAAAACGTAATATGGGATGGTATAACGGGTGGAATGATTGAGAACTTCTTCATTTTCAGCATAAATAGAGGCCAATTATTTCGAAAAATTCCTAATTCTGTATTTCCGAAACAGGAATAGTCTCATTTTAACATTTTACTATGCTCTTGAAATATTCAATGATTTTCATTAAAATAAATACGGTTACATAAAATATTTTTTTATCTGCATTAAAAGAGGAAAATCAAGGCAAAAAATCATTATGAATAAATAAACTCATGCGGTTGTAATTTATAACGAAAAATATCGATGTCAGTCGAACCGATGCCCGCTACTCCCATGGATTGTAGAAGGATATAAAAGGATCGCTAATCACGCATGCAGTACTGTAGGTACAAACCTGTAATGGTACTGTATGCAGTACCACTCCAAGTTTGTACCTACGGGTCAACACTTCTCTCCAGCAGATAGAGGGTTCTTCTGCTGAAGAAATCTGACTCGCCTGTGCTGTATCCCATCTTTGAACAAGGACAAGCTGCAGAAAAGAAGCCTACCCTGCCAGCTGACGCCTGCTATTCCCACGGATCATGATTGTGGTATGCAGTACCACTTCAGCAGACAAAAGGTTCTCCTGCTGAAGAAATCCGAATTGCCTGTGCTGTATCCCATCTGTGGACAAGGACAAACTTTAATGTTTAAAGTATAGGCGGTCATCATTTCCCCGATGGTGTTCGTCATGGGTGCCTAGCCCAGACAATGAAGCATCCGACTGCACACGTCCGCTCCTGCCGGGTAAATTCTCCCCGTATACGTCATAGTTCTGAATACTGCCTGAACGTAGAAGTGTCACGTCACGTATGAGTTTGTAGGTATTTACGTTAAGTTTACACACGAGTTGTGTCCACGTTTATGGTCGTCGAGTGCTGGATATTATTAGTGATAATAGTAGTTATTGCCAGGAGATTATATAAATGGTGATTGTAAATCTATTTTTTGCATTTATTATGGAATTTTATAAAGTGAGCTTTGTTATTGTTGTAATACATGTATTGACTTGTTAAACAAATGTTGTAATTAATATAATTAATACAAATGAACCTTTTTTTCACCACTTTTTTATTGAAAATGAAAAAAAAAACATGTTTCAGAGCCTATGGCCCCCTCGCCAGGATACAATTGTATATTAACAAAATTAAATTTAAAAATCGAAGTATAGAAAATAAAAATATTGAAAAGTCGTATATGGAATATAAAATATACTTTATTATTATTCATTTTCTAAATACAACTTTTTAATATTTTGATTGAATATACTTTGATTTTTAAATTGAATTTTGTTAGTATACAATTGTATCCTGACGAAGGGGCCATGGGCTCTGAAACATGTTGATATTTTCAATAAAAAAGTGGTGAAAACAATGTTAATTTCTATTCTTTTTATTAATAATGTCACCACAAAATTATTTTGCTGTGTTTGAAGAAGAGGTTGTAATTAATGTGCGTTTTTTTCCACTCCTACCTCGACCCCTATCAAAACATATTATAAGAAGTGTTCTTCGATATAGTTTTGGGGCTTTTTATGATTTTTAGTGGACTTAGTAGTTTTCATGTACAATAAATTTTTAAACATGAAAATTAACATGTAAGTGAAAGACTTATAATAAAAAATTGAGAATTTATTAAATATTAAAAGTATTGGACATTTAATTTAAAAAAAAAATTACAGCAAGTTTTAAGGTATTCAAGGCCAGTTTTTTAGAGTATAAGCTTATTAATCCAGCAATGTTGTTAACACAAAGCCGATTAAATGGATTTTAAAGTTTTTATTTTTCAAATTGGCCACCCACTGAAATATTCTCTCGCCGGTTAATCGAGAGTTCAAACTATGGAAACCACAATAACAGTATCAATTCACGCGTACCGCAGAACGATGCTGTAATTTTCACGTAATAGAAAGATTCAAAATACGAATTTCTCTCCGGGTATTAGAACCCAATTATTAATATCGCAATTGAATAGGGAAGAGAAATAATTTGAAATTAGAATAGAAAGTAGAATAGATATTTGAATTATGTACGTGTTTAATTTGTGAGATTATTGAACTCTTATCAGAAGCATTAGGACGTATGTATGAGCTGCTCTCAAAAACTAGCTTCACACTATTGTTTGTTTAGATTTAACTTGGTTTTAACTAATGTGGCGGGGATAGCAGGTAATATTGACAGTGCTAGTGTATTATTTTAATTAACACTAAATTAAATTTAGTAATACGTTCAAGCTATTTATCGTTCGTGAGGAGCAGTCCTAGTGTTACTAATATCATCAAGTGTTATTAATAAAATAGCGGAAAATAATAAATATTTGCCCTGTTCCTAATAAAATTACAAACAATTTCCCTGCGTACATAAAACCCGCCTTTTTTACCAAAAACAATACATGTAAATTTTTTCTTAACTTAAAAACTAAAACTAATGTATTGGAAAAAATTTATAATATGTCCAAAACCGATTAGTGTTAGCAAAAATATAGTGGTTTAAACTAAATGAATTCATGCTTAATATAATTTATATATATCATCTTACTCAAAAATGGTATTTCACTATTTAATTTAAATGTTTAGTAACAAAAAGTATTTTTTATGGTGTTTTTTGATTTGCGACACACTATATTTTGTTCTGAAAATTATTTAGATTCCTATATATTTTTTTACTTTGAAAAGTGTATTGTGTTATCATGTTTTCTTAAAAATATTCACAAAATATTTACACTCTGTGTTCAAATGTCACCCTTAACCATTTATCAGGATCAATAACGACTATTGATGGTCAGTTTGTTGAATAATAAAAAATAAAATAAACTTGATATCTGAGATTCACCCTCCAGCCTCCAAGTCCCATACATATCTCCATTTTCTATCCCACACGATGTTCTACGTTGTCGAAGAGGAAATAAGGCTCGCATTACATAGTAAGGTTATTGGAAGGTTTCGCAATAATCTCCGCGAAATAGTGATTTTCTTATATCTAGACGTACTCCCGTGAAAAATCACGGGACATAATAATTGCTGGATTTAAAGCTGACAGTTCACGAATTGAAAACCACTGGTTATTTTACAATTGATTTTTTTCATATAAACCTAAAAATAAATACAACAATAAAAAATTTTCATGATCTCGTAATTTCGACCCTTCTGCGTTGCTTGAGCTGCGCGCTGATTAATCTCTTATTAATCTAACTAATCTCATTCCAGCAAGTTATGGACTAACAGACAGACAGCAAAAATATTATATTTAATAAATTTGTTTTGTTTTATAAAGTAGGTAAATATATAATATATTCGGCAAAATATGAACATGTCTACATATAAACTAAGGAAAACATTTTATGAAAACTGAATCAAATTTTGATCACACCATACATTGATTAAATCTACTATAAATACTAATTATAATTCTTTAAATTTGATAGTTACTTTTTTTATCGAAAACTTTGCAGGAACAGAACAGAAAAAGGAACATACCCTTAACTTAGGTATCTACAAAACTGCTAAAAATACTAAAGTAAAATTTTATAACAATTCTGTTATGACTTAGAGATGTATCAATTTGAAAGATATGGCGTTTTACCCCATAAATCACAACCACCAATCTAGGTCACGATATACGCGTGCCGAAATGAATGAAGGACCGCTGACCCCTTGACGAAACGGAAGGCACACAAATGCGGCGGAGTGCTGGGCAGACAAAACACCGGCGCATGGAGACGCAGGTCAACAGCCGAGCACCGTCAGCGGTCATCCAACACGAGTACCGCCGGACTTCAAGAGAGTTCTTTGTTCCCAAAATATATAAAAATAGCCAACTCCCTATACGGGCATGTCAGTCTCTTAACTACCTCCGGGGTCGGCCGGAGGCCCTGTTCCGTCGAGTCTTACCATTGTATTTATTATTGTAATTCTGTATAACTTGTAATTGTTTGATAGAGTAAATAAACTCATTAAACTTTCCACGACTTCGGGGAATTTCCGTTTAATACGGGTGATGATAATAAAGCAACTTCCTCTCCATCGATATCAAAAGCCAGAATTATTTACGCATTACGCCACCAAAAACATCCCCAAATTAATGACTCCGACGTTCACTTCACCCCAAAAAGATTTATAGAAAAATCTATGAAGAATATATTTTGTTATTATCATATCACTAGCTGTGACCTGTCAAAAATGACGCTACTTTCACATGCCGGTTCCTAAAAAATATACCCGACATATTTATCGCAAGCCGACACCCATGAAATAGTAATACATAACGACTTTTATCGAAATATTTTAACATATAAATACAAGTTTATTAATATACAATTCTATGATTCTCTCGCATGTAGATTATTGTTCCAGTATTCAACGAAGGAATGCTAAAGAAACTACAAATAGTACAAAACAGAGAGATGCGCATAATACTGAAGTGTAATAGGAGAACTAAAATAACAAAAGTGTTGAATGCCCTAGGACTGGAAACCCTAAATAAAAGAATAATATATAATGTAATGGTTTATATTTACATACTATACAAATATTTTATATATACAAATATTTACAATTAAACATGGATTAGTACAGAAATACTTATGATGACAGGATGAAGATGAATAAGAATTTTCATTCCTACAATGCAGTAGGAAGCGACAAAATAATACTACCAAAGAAAAAGAAAAACACCTCATAAAATTGTATGATGTATCAAGGTATAAAAATCTTCGATTGCCTGCCAAAGGATATTCAAAACATGGAGAATATAAGGATATTTAAACTGGAGTGCAAATTTTATTATAAAAACTTTAAAATGATTAGATGGAATGCAATACGTCTAAGTGAAATCATATATTAGCCCACAAAACATTATGTGTGGATCTAAATAATTAAGTTAAATAAATAAATATTTTTTATATTCTCCCTGCCTCCTTCCTAAAATGCTTCGTTTTTTCTATTTCTTCTTTTCTAAGCCCTAGTACATATTTATAGATTTTTTTTGGTTCACGGAGAGGAGGAGGTAGCAAGATTCTTTGAGCGACCGGTTCGGGCTTGCTGGCCCGGGGTTTAAGGTACACCTCCGGCCATTAATTCTTTTTTTTTGCCATGAATCCTTACAAAATTTTGGACGTTACACGAAGTTACGGATGGACAGACAGATAGACAGACGGACGGACAGACAGTGAAATTATTATTTTTGATGTACCATTTCCGGGATGAAAAACGTGAACTTTTCCTTAGTAGGGCATACCAATCTCGTTATAGTAAGCACTTAAGATAAAAAATAATTAGATTATTTGCTTTATAATTTAATTATTGTTACATATGTCATGGAAAGAATTCCAAAATCCTTCGAAACCCGGATCAATCAATTTATTGTCTGGAATATCTATGATTTAACATTACTTTATTTTTATATGAAAATTTGCTTTAATGTGGAGTTGTAATTTTTTTGATGATCATTTTCTAATTGATTGACCTATTCTTGAAATTAATTATATACTTAGGTACTTATTATAAAAGGTAGGATTAAAAGTTCACTCATTCTTGGTAGCCTGTGTGTCACGGATATAAACAGTAAGCTGGAGGAACGACGGTGGAAAAGGTATGGGCACATAAGAGGGAGACCAATTCATCACAACAGTGAAGCAGGTATTGTCTATGAAGCTTCATCGATACTTTTCCAGAGGAAGACCGATGAATTCTTGGATGATGTAATGCTCCAAAATACTACAGATAAATAGTCTAGATGAAAGCGGTACCCAGAACCGAAAAAGATACAGACTAAGAACGAGAAGAGTCGACCACAACAGCCTAACTAGGCAATGAGTTGGGACTGTGCAAGGAAAAAGAAGAAGTAATATACTTACTTTTTTCAAACTCTGCCATACTTTTGTTCTATGAAAATATATATTTTGTAAAAATATAATAAAACTATATTCTTAAAACTGCAATATATAAATAAATATATTTTATTTTATCAAATGACATAAAATTATTTTTTAAATTCTCAATTCAAGAAAACAAATAAAAATAATGTCTTTATCAAGATTTTCACTCCTCCGAAAAATATTTACGAACGGTAAATATTATTTCCCTACACGCCCTTCGATGTGCTCTTCAAAAAAATTTTGGGTAAAAAAATCAGCAGAAACGCTCATGATTTTAGGCCTCTTTCATCAATAAATTGATCTTTTGTCGAAAAAATTGCCTCAGCGCCGTCTCCGCCCCCGCAACGGCACCCCGGCCCACCCCTTTTAGTGCCGCGCCGCGATAACACGACCCATTTTTATCACGCACATAAAAATAAAATTCATCCCCGGCTGGTATTGATATGATTCTGCATAAAGCCGACCATACTGCGGAATCAATATTCAGCTCTTGAGCGAGACTGAGAATAGCCAGACCTGGCAGTGCTCTTTGCATTTTAAATGGCCACTTACCCACTTTAGCTAAAGCTATTCTACTTCCATTACGGCTTTGCATTTTCTCAGAGACCCAAGATTTTCCCGTCGAACTGCAGCGGACTCGGCGAAAAAAACGTTCGCTCCGCTAGTTCGCTGAACGCGCTTAAATAAACCTATTGAATTCGAATCTTATTATTTAAATGAAAGTGTTATGACTTCTGTAAAATTATTTATTTCATAAAAGATTACATATATGAAGCTTGGAAGTACGGAAAAATGCTGAAGCATTCGTGATGTGGATCTACAGACAAAATAATACTCATAATAATTTCAATGGACACAGTTACATAAGATGGTAAAGGTTGGATGAATAAAGAAAAATAAGAAGGTAATCAGATCATTGAAGATTTGTGGGTCTTAATATCTTAGATGTGTAATGAAACATCCAGAGAAGCACGGAATCTTGCACCTCACAATGCAAGGAAAGGTAGCTGGAAGTGAGAGCCCTGGAAAAGTAAAACATGACTGAAAAACATTTATAAGGTAAAAGAAGAAAAAGAAAAGTTGCAACATGCATAACATAAGAGTTGTATTAAAAAATATGGAAATATTTCCTTCAAAGGGGTCTCTTTTGTAATGCATACATTTCTCGCAGTGGTCCCGCCATGGTTGTTAGCACTTTAGCAAAACATATTTTGGAATGGTGTTCCATATAACGTCTCAAATCGAATCACTTTTAGCGGCATTTTAAGGCAGTTTAAGAGTCCGACAAAATGCTGTGTTTGACGAGAAAACCTGAGTCACACACGAAGAAAGGGCGCGTGTGTGAAAGAGTTGTCAACATGTCGCTGCCCATATTTTTAACATGTCCCACATATTTCACAAGCGTAGATCCTCGGTTGAAATTGGATTTACCGATCCAATGCTTACCCACACCTCGTTTGCAATTTTTCGGATTATAATACATGTAATACATGGATGTAATACAATCCCGCATGACCAAAGTCTGCACTTAGTCAAACGTATTGTTTTGGCTTTTTGAGGGCTTACTGAAAAGCTTTTAGCTGTCTACTGATATGCGTCCATCTAGGAAGAGGTTTACCTACTTTTTTGTGCATAAGATGCTTATAGCATCATCCCCAAATACATGTAAGATCTTGCAAATGATTTCTACTTATAATAACCAAACTTTTGGCAATATCAATACTGCAATATTGCTGCTAAATTCATTCCTTTGACAAACCTACGGGCATTAACTACACTTCTTCACTCAAAGGTTGATATGAAAATTTATGTTTATCTTTAAACCAATTCTACAGAGTTCATATATCTACACTATCGCAATAAATATTATTAAAATTTGAATGTATTAACTGCTCTTGTTTTTCGCAAAATTAGTATTTCGGAGATAAACGGTATTTAAATTCACTCTTTGTTATAAAATATGCAGTTTGTTGTGAAATACAAAACTATAAACTATATTATGATAACAATAACGCGAAATTTGGAGTACTAAAACGAATTTCTATTATGTTTTGTGTGTGTTATTTGCATTGTCTATTTCGCAAGCTCTCAAAGTTTTTTCAGTTAAGCTTCGTATTGTGTACAATACGTTAATTTTTTTTGAATATTTAAACCAAAATATTTTTCAGTTGGTTCAATGGACAGTTCTACAAAAAGGTTTCGCATATTAATGGATTTGTGATTTAATTTTACTCCATTCCATTCGTTAAATATGCTTTGCAAAATCCTAATCCCCAATAATAATTCACAAATCATAGGTTCATTATCGTAAATAGCACGTCTTATATGCGAAAATTTATATGTGATAAAACTTATATGTGATATTTTGTTGTTTGTCGGAGTGACCGGTTCATCATTCATAATTCAATAAATATTAATTTTAACTCCATTACTGCATGATGACGGATGTAAGGCGCAAGGACAGTGCTTATTATCATAGAAAACTTGTGAATAAATTCAATTTGCGAATAAATTCTCGAATAAATCCTGTGTAGTTCCTTTTTGTTTCTATAAAGAGTTTAATAAAAAAAAACTCTTACCTGAACGGATAAAACAATTTGCAAAAATCACTCGATTGTTTCATTGAAGGAAAGTATTTTTTTTCATCAATATATGAATAGTTGGAATGTGCTTAATGCTTGACCTGTTCAAAAAGAGAGCTTTACGTATTTACCTATTTATTGGATTTGGCAGATAAGAGGAATCAGATTAGTTTTATTTCCCAAGAAAGGGCAGATAAATGTCACATAAAGGTTAAATAATGTTTGTACTAAAAATCTAAGCGGCATCAATCGAGCTTAGAATACAAAAATATCAAATGCGTACCTAAGAAAAATAAAACTGTTTTACCATAATATTGCTTACAACCAACACTAAATTTATTCTCATAAGTTGCAAGTTTTTAATTATTCAAAACATTAAATAACATTGTAACGTTAACCTTCGTGTAATGTTAACTTTTATAATTTTAACTTTACCTAGTACTGCATATTTTTATTTGTTTTCTTCTAAAATATTAAATTTGTAACATGAACTGGTAGTATTTTTAGTCTTGTTTCACAACAAATTTCTCAAGGAAAATATTTTGAAATAATTATAACGCAAGCTAAACTTAAACTTATAATGAAATACAAGATGTTTCGTACATTATTCATAGGGGAATTCAAGTAATAAAAACAAAATGTTTAGAAGCTTCAAAGATAGTCGGAACGTTTGTGTAAATTTTCTTTCGGAAAAACCTAATTTAAAATCATGCGTTTTATTGCGCCTAGAGGAATAATAACAAAATAATAGTGAAATCGAATCATGCGGAATATTTTTTTACTTTAAGCTTACAATGGTTAGAATTTTCATAAAAATGTTGATAAGTTTAGATTAGTTTTAAGATTAAACATTAATATTCATGATAATTGAAATCTTAACAATAGTAATATTCTTACTGGCAATATTTTAAAACTTATATGGAGGGTTTGGAGTGGCGAAGGTCATTATTGCGTTTGATATTGTTTGAAGGTGTTTAAATATACGAAATGGTCGTACCTATTACATCGAGGCTTTCTTTTTAATAATAATACATTTGATGGCGTACGAATGTACAGAAATAGAACAATGCATTTCATATCTTATAAAACACGTGAGTTACAATTTTGCCTCAACCCATCAACACTCTCCTACGTAAATAGTACATTATAAAAATTGTACATTATTTATTATTTAACAGATTTTTAAATCTAAGGGTTCCTGAAAGATTGAATGATTTTAGAATGATTTAGAAAGTTCTGGATACATACGCGAATTTATACCAGAAGTTTAGAGATATTGGACATTTATAAATTGTTCCATGGTTGTGCTGACAATACGGTCATATTTTGACTGAAAGCGAAGTCATAGAAAGGAGAAAAAAGATAGCTTAATGCAGAAATGTCAATTACAGAAAAGTAATTCAGCTAATGTTTGTGTCAAGATACTTTATTTACTAATAAAACCTTACGTGTTTCATTTGGGTCACACCGCAGAAAACCCATACAAATTTATTTTTAAGTAAAACGGTAATTGTTAACTTGACTACGAGGATGTTCCAGATCCGTAGCTGACCGCGCAACTTATTCTCCAGGATTCTCTGTCTTGCGCTGCGGTCTTCCGACAGGGAATCTGTAAACTCACTGCATCCTTTAGAGCGTAGTACGCTCCGTTTATTCTTGGGCCTAGTACCAACGGTCAAGTTTCCTTAGGCATTTCTAAACATGCCTGTAACAAATTAAATAAAAATTAATATACATATACCTAGGTACATAAAATAAATTATTAAAAAAATACATGTTATCATATTTTTATTAAAAAAATTTTTACTACCAAAATAAGGTTTCGAAGAAGAAAAGTATCCAATTTACTTTTCATGCTATTGAAATTAAACTATAAAGTTGGAGCCATCGACCGCTAGACTTATGTATCAAGCCTGAAATATTTTCTGTAGATCTTTAGGTAGGTAAGAACACTCTTTGGAGGATTTGGGGAGATAATAGATAATACATGTACAAAAAAATTATTCCAATAATACCATGGCCGTTACCTCCGTTTTTATGAATTTTATTTAATTTTAAAGCTCTTTGCCGCCAAAAAACCCTGTTCTAAACTATAGCTAGCATACATTCACTTCTTATTCGTTTATTCTTTGCACTATCATATTGCACAAATATTTTTCACACATGCGCCTAAGTCGCCGTGCTTCCACCGCTTTCATTTTCCTTGCATTTAAAAATTTACATTTAAAAAAAAATAAAAAAATGTTCACAAATATATGTCAGAAGACGGTATCAGAAATATTGCAACTCGTGTCATCTGTATTCTATGTGTGATCGCTTTGTCATGTGACGATCCACTAGATAAATGTTTAATACTTCAAAAGAAAGAAATTAATTATATCTATGTTCAACTGTATAACAGGGGAATCTTAAATAGTTTGGCCCTATCGCAAAATGTGGTTGTAGGAACAGATACTGCGGGAAGATAAGTCATATTATATGACCAAGTCCAGGAATCCATTCATGCAGAAAATTATCAATTAAACGGACAGGCCTGATAAGAACTGCAACGGCTGGTCTTTACAGGAAAACTCCAGAATTTCAAGAGGTAAACAGTTCTACGAACACAATTACTGAATTTTGCTCACGGAGGGATAATTATTAATTAAAATAAATTATGTGAGTCTCACAAAGACGTAGCTATTTATTTGTGAAACGTGTATGAAATTTATAGAGGCCCCCTTACAAATGCGTCAAAGTTCCCCTTCACTGGTAACTATGAAGCTTCTGCAGACAAGCGTTTGAGATGATTAATTATTTTACAGTATTTTTTTATAAAAAAAGACGATGTTATGAAGTTGCTCTTGTAGGATAAAGTTTTACTATAGCACTTGTTTGAATATTTAGTTACTATGTAATTAAATGATTTTTAAAAATCACGATAAAAAAAACAAAATATTTTTTCAGATTCTCTGTTTATTTGTCAATGACTTACAACTATTGTCATTATACACTTATATTTATGTAGGAGGTAATCTCCGGAAGACCTGATTAACCAGATACGGAAGGAAGAACAGATTAACCAGATACAGGAGAATGGTTCTGTAAGGAGCCTCAACAATTGTTGAGCTTGTATGCGAAGATGTATGAATGTGGAGGAGGTGAGAGTTTTACGTCAGGACAGAAAGGTATGGCGTTCTTTCGTCTTTGCCTATCCTGTGAGGAAAACGGCATGATACTAAGTCAGTAAGTAGAAAACACGGAAATCATGAAATTTGTAAAAGCAATGGGATTGTTAAGTCGGTGGAGTTAATCATTAGATAAAAACCACACTCGTAAGTATAAAAAACGTATGTATCCTTCTACGTGTGCATGATTCTTATATTAAAAACTATTTGAATTTATAATTAATAAATATGAATTGTTCGTAAGTATCTCTGTAGAAATAATCTTATCTCGTCATCAGATATCTTCAACATATAAAAATGACAACCCTGTTTATATTTCGTATTATTTTCTGAAGAGAAATATTATTTGACTGTCCGTAAATAACGTTCCGATTATTTTGTAATCAGATACAGGTTAAACACACGCGTATGTTATTTCGGACTGACCAGTTAATTAATCCGCCCCCTCGGGGGTGGATGTCAACCAAATTATGTATGCTCATATAATGAAAACTGTTCCGTATGTTACGAGTAGTTGCGAACTAAACGGGCGCTATCTCTTGGCAGCTTCGGAAGCAACACAACTGTTTTAAAGTTTAGCGCAGTATCTCGACGGAGATATTATGTTGCAAATAAACAGTTCCCCATTTGGAGCCGATTGCTTATGTTGCTATATAAAATTACACCGTTTATGTACATCAGGATGCTGTTCGTGATTGTTTAATGATGTGTACTTTATTTTATCACGCTTATTATTAATTGTGTTTGTATAACCATTAAAATAAATATTGTAACGAGGCTAAAAACACTATCGAAGGATCGAGAACGGTCTACGGCGTTCTACGGCTTTCGAGAGACATCTGAAATATTCGGATGAAGTGTTCTAATGAATGTTAAATGTGTTGAAGCGATAATAAAGTGTCTTTATTAACTGATATCATTATCATCATTTAAATGCTTATATCTAAAAAATCCTTTTGAGATGTAAGCATTTAAATCCTACTTTATTACACTACATTACTACTACATTAATATCTCTAAAATATTTTTATAACTAAATCATGAAAATATGATAAACAAATAATAATAAAATAACATGAAAATACGATACACGAAATAATACTACGATCATTTTAAAAATAGTAAAGTAAAAAATCAACGGCCTAGAATCATTGAATTTCTTGATCTGACTACTGTCAATAAAACGTTAATTAACTGTATTTGATATTTGATATTGATCAACAATTGATATTTCTTACTTGTACCTTCCTCGGGGCAAGGATGTCTCTGAATTCTTTGGGTCTGTCTGAATTAATAAAAACAAGCCTTGACAGTTTTTTCGATTTACTAGATGTAGCTTCCCAACGCAGCTATGCTTTGGATGGACTCAATGTAAGTCTATTTAGCGCTATAAATTCAGCTACTTTTTCGGCACATTTCGCCATTCTTTTTTCAAACTCATATAAGCTTCAAAAATCGAAGAGCGTGCACG
Source organism: Agrypnia vestita (assembly GCA_016648135.1). NCBI lineage: Eukaryota > Metazoa > Arthropoda > Insecta > Trichoptera > Phryganeidae > Agrypnia > Agrypnia vestita. The sequence goes on from JADDOH010003053.1 coordinate 44,000, forward strand.
AAAAAATTAAATTTCTGCAAAAAAACGGCATAATGGTTATTTAGTTCATTTTCATCCTTCTGACTTGTATGGCTTCATTTTTATCATATTGTTTATCGTATTACATACATTCATTCATATGTGTTTTCTAACATACAATCCCTCTGTATTTCAAGATATCGACATTGTTATATTATCCTCAGGCAAAATAGATAGGGTTTATTATATATATATATATATATATATATATATATAATATATATATATAGGGGTAATAATATGCTTAATTATGTAGGCGAAAAGTTTTTATAAAAAATGTAAAGACATTTACCAAACCTTGGCGGTAAAATGTGAGCTCTAATTTTTCGGATGTCAAAATAATATAAGTTTTTATTTCATAAAATATTAAACTAACTAACTAACTAAACATCACGCCGTTTCCCCGCAGGGGTAAGTAGAGAGGATTGAATGCCATACTCTTATATCCTGGCACACCACTTTAGCTTCGGCACATTCATACATCTTCTCATACAAGTTCTACGGTTGTTGCGGCTTTTAACGGGGCCATCCTCAAACACTTGTCGTATCTGATCGTGCCAGGTCTTTCGCGGACGCCCTCTATTTCTGTTGACTTCAACACTCGCCTCTTATATTTTCTTAACCATCCTTTTCTCCTTCGTACGTTCCACATGATCAAACCATCTCAGCATTCCTTTCTTTATTCTATCTACCACACTACAGCCAGCATTTCATTCACGTCTAATTTGTTCATTCCTTACTCTATCGACCAAAGATTTTCCACACAAGCGTCTTAGTGACCGCATTTCTACCGCATTAGTCTACTTTCACTCATCTTTTGCCAATTCTAGGCTTCACTTCCATACATTAGTGTTGGCACTAGAACGCCATTATGTAACGCTAGTTCTGCTTCCTTTGACAGATTCCTATTGGCCATAATTGCATTTAGAGCACCATTAACTTTGTTTCCCACAGTCACTCTCCTTTCGATAGCATTCTCAGCCTTGCCGTCTCTACTAAACATACTTCCCAAATGTACAAATTCGTTCACTTATTCTAAGCCTTCATTGTTTCCATCCGACGACATTTCCAATTCGACGGGCAACAATCGGTACTGGACAACAAACTTATTTTAGTTATCAATCATCGATACAATCAGATGCAAATTCCAAATACCCGTACCGAAAATAACCAGTTAAAATAACGGTTTAACCATCACTAATTAAAGGCTATAGAGAAAGATTCATCTCAAACCACGTCAAGGTAAGGGTCCAGGCCTATGCAAAGATTGAACTCTACGGTGGACGGTGAAGAATAGTCCACCTTCATTTTTGAATTGTGTTAAATTATAATGACTGTGTTTTTAAATAGATAAAACATATTTTATATAAATAAATCAAAATAAAATCTTCTTAACAGACGTTGAAGAGATCAATATCACAACAGTTAAACCACTAGTTTAGAGCGTAGAGCTGGATGGAATTTCGCTCTCAAGTCTCGGAGATATAAATTAATTTCTAACTCAGTCAGTAAACTTCATTAATGACTCTCTCCGCCTGCACAAAATACAATAGACAGCAAACGCTTTAACGCTCGATGGACTAATACATATAAAAAAAATGTTTCTCAATTTTGAAAAAAAACAAAACGAGTAAAAATAAAAAATTGACACATGCTTTACGCTTTCTACGCATATATTTGTTAGCAATTTTTTAATACGACCCACGCTGTATCCAAACATTAAATACATTGTTTAAAAGTTTAAAACAATTTTTGGAACGGCATGCTCTTCAGCTGTTACTGCGGCTCTCGCTTGTGAGTGACGTGATTATTAATTTTGATCAAAATAATAATCAAATCATGTCAAAAATGATTAAATAGTGTAAATTCATCCACTTTATGTACTAACTAACTAACTAACTTACCATCACGCCGTTTCCCCGTGGGGGTAGGCAGATAGGATAGAGCGCCATACTCTTCTGTCCTGACATACAACTTTCGCTTCGTCTACATTCATACATCTTCGCATGCAAGCTCGACGGTTGTTCAGGCTTCTAACAGGACTATCTTCCAGTATCTGGTTAATCTGGTCATGCCACGTCTTCCGTGGTCGCCCTCTCTTTCTGGCGCCGTCAACACTTGCATCATATATCTTTCTTACCATTCTTTCCTCATTCATTCGCTCAACATGCCCAAACCACCTGAGCGACCCTATTTTTAATCTGTGTATTATGCTACGATCAGCTTTACATTCATTCCTAATATCTTCATTCTTTACTCTATCATACATGGATTTACCACACATACGTCTAAGGGACCTCATCTCCACTGCATTCAATCTACTTTCGTTCCTCTTCTGCCAGCTCCAGGCTTCACTTCCATACATTAGTGTCGGTACCAGAACTCCATTATGTACCAGAACTCCATTATGAACACTTTATGTAAATGTTGAAATTTTCAAAGCTGTAGCTAGTCGGAAAGTTGTTGAAAATAAATTATAGAATTGTATCACGACACGCAATAAACAACAGATAAAGAGACAAAGAAAGTTAAATAAAATCGTGTAAGAATATGAAAAAATTCTGTTAAAAATGATTAATATTATGTTGTTTAAAAGCTGTCGTGTTAGACAGCGTCACTCCGCGTTTACGATCTGAGACAATATTACGAGAATCAAAGTAAATTAAACACTTCAAGTGCCTATGCTGTCAGTATTATTATGAGCTAGTCTAATAATTTCTTTCGTGTCTTTGGTACCTTCGGCACTTAGGAAAACTCAATTTCGTCGCGACAACTCTGTTGTCGAGCTTTTAGTCAATTTTCCGTAATAATATAAGTGTGCACAATTTCGTCGCCCCGAGAAACTTAGTAAGCGAATTATTTATAATTCTCTTGATTAATTTGGAAATAACTTTCGGCAAACTGAATTAAACATATACAGTACTCGGCAAAGCCTTTTTATATATTCAGTGTGTGTGCTCGATAAATAAGTTTTGAAAGCACAAAATAAACTTTTACACTTGAATACACATTTATTATGAAAAATTAGATGAATCAATACAAAAAAAATATCATTATTACAGGGACTCAATTCTCTTGCCGAATACTGCATATTACATTTTTATTTATATTTATTGAGTTAACTTTGTGGTTGAACATAATTAAAAATTTGAAAAAAACTTTATAAAACCACACTGGTTGTTTTTAAACGTCTACCTGCTCAATACCGTAATATATCTTCATCTGGACGGACACACAATAACTTCCATAAATTAAATTTGTTAGGTTCAATTGTTAGGTGGGGGTATGCCCTCATTTTTACAGATAAGACGGCACGTTAGGGAAGGAACACCTAATATATTTTAATACTAACAATCTCTCATAATTCTCAAACCATACATTGGAGACAGAGCACATTTTTAAAAAAGAAAACGGAATTGAAATTTTACATACAAATAATAAAGGCCTTAGGTTAGATAATTTAAAAATGTTAGAAATCAAAAACTCCCTCAACATAAATATTATATAATTAAGCCTCGGTATTCACTTCTAATGCATATTTCAAGGTTTTTGTTAGAAAATTTGTGGTTTGATTATTTATTTATATTTTCATATGCTTGACTATTATTATTTCAGGACTAAAGCTTTAATAGATCATAATCTTTGTTCTAATAAAATTTTCAATAATTAGGAAAATATAAGCATTAAAATGCCAAATAATTCGTTTACAATGTCATGGAAAAAATCAATAGATTCTGAATATATATAGGTATGTACGCAGAATATGTTTTCGTATGAGTATAAAGCTAGCATTATGATGATAAATTAATCTGTTTTTTAAAACAGTGTCATTTGTTGACGTATTTCATGCTTCGGGATTTTTACTTTCAAATAGTAATAAAGTGTTTTTAATTTAAAAAAAAACGTGTTAGTATCGTAACACTAAAGCATTGTAGCCATAGATTTATAAAACCGATGACAAAAAAATAATACTACGATTTATTGCTAACTGTCAGAATATATTATAGATTTTTTTGTCAACTATATATATTAATAAAATTCAGTGATACGTACTTATTTCCAGACGTATCAAACAAAAACACATTTAAACACACTTTCCGAATTTATGGCGAGTATTTCAACCTTAAAAAAATCTTCCCTAAAAATTATAAAAACATCACCATTTTACTCTCCATTGTAGGTTTACACATCCTTAAAACAAGATAACAAAGAAGTTAATAATAGTTCCTTTAGCGAAGAGTCTCTTTGTAATATTCTACATCATTCGTTAGCATCTTACTCACTGAAGAACTTCTTTTAAACTTGGGTTCAATTCTTTCAAAGCCTTCCACTCCCGTATGTAATATAATTCTTCAGAGCTCCGTTATTAGCGATGCGCCGCGAAATGTAACGCCGAAAACCCAGATATTTTAAATATAAAATATATTATTTTTATATATAAAATTAAATTAATCACGTACACGTTATACGTATAAAGGTATGTATATGTGTAACAATCCGATTGTTTTTGGGAGTACGTGTCTTTTATAAAATTATTAAATTGTTATATTAATTATTTTTTGGTCATTAAAGATTTAATACATATTTATAACGCGTTCTAAATCATATAAAATAATATTTTTTGTCTCTTAATTTTTAAGTCCCTCTTTTTTTAAAAACTCCGTTTTTACTTAAAGAAGAAAAGGTTCTTCATGTTTTCCTTTAACGCTAAGTGCACCAGCGTTATTATCACCAGATTAACCAGATACTGGAAGATGGTCCTGTTAGAAGCCTGAACAACCGTCGAGTTTACATGCGAAGATGTGTGAATGTAGACGAAGCGAATGTTGTATCTCAGGACAGAAGAGTATGGTGCTCTATCCTCTCTGCCTACCCCCACGGGGAAACGGCGTGATGGTAAGTTAGTTAGTTAGTTAACTTTAAATTTTATAATCTACTTTACTTACACAATCTGTTTTCCTGTAATCGACGGAATTTTTGATTGTACATTTAATTATAAGGTACCTTTTTTCCCTTCCAACTTATTATACCAATAACAGGAAAACCTCTCCCATCTCACGCATATCTCAGATTATAATTACCTCTTGAATTCAATAGATATTTTTAATACTAAATATGAAGTGTATCGTTATATAGTGAGATTCATACTAAAAACTCGTCCTCCTCCCTGACCATGTGCATTATATACATTACTCTTTTATGTTTAGGTTTATATTAAAGTTAAATTACGAACAATCCGTTAAATGAACTGTAAAATTGTTTCATCTCTAATTTATATCAAATTTACTTATCTATAATTATGTCTTATCTGTGTCATCCTTTAATTGTAAGAGACATTAAACTAATATTTCTATATTTTATCTGACCAAGCAATTTTGTCTCTCTGTTGGATGAGCGAATAAAATTAAATTAAATTTAAAAAAAAAACTCTTGAAAAAAGGTTGTACATTTGTACATTTTTTGTTAATACAGGCACACGCTGCAGTCACTCTTAATTGGCGAGTTGACATAACCATTTATTTTGTTTGTTTATTTGTATATACCTATTATCACCTCAGTATGTGTCCCTTTAATTAAAGTCAAACTAGCAGGAACTTACTGATAGGCCCTGCGGGCGGCTATTGTGGCTGCTGCGCGGCCAATTGTGTTTGCTGTGCAGCAAACACAATTGTTTCTATGCCTAAGTCAGCCGCTTCGCGGCAAATTGTATCTGGCACATTTTCATTTTCGCTATTGTGGCCGCTTCGCGGCGAATTGTATTTGCTTTGCAGCAAACACAATTGTTTACCTATGCCTACGTCAGCCGCTTCGCGGCCAATTGTATCTGGCAAATTTCCACTTTTAATTACGGGTAGTTTAGATATAATTAAGACAAAGTATTTATTCAGTATTTCTAACCTATTAATAAGTCAGAGCGGAATAAATCATAGTTCGATAGGTAGGTACCTACTCTCTTCTCTTCTCGCAGTGTTGAGTACTTTTATACAAAACCAAAAATGTAATTTAAATTTCAACAAATAAAATATTCTCGACCGTAAAAAAAAATTCGATTCTGCCAGGATTCGAAACTGGAATCCTCTAATTCGTAGTCAGACGCGTTATCCGCTGCGCCACACGACCCAACGGGCACCATGGCAAAATTATGGTATGCAAATAGAAATCATCATCCAAATGCAGAAACGTACGACATTGGTTGGCGTAATTAATATTATAGATAATATAATATTAAATAAAAAATGAATATTCAAAACCAAAAATGTAATTAAAATTTCAACAAAAAAAATATTCTCGACCGTAAAGAAAAAAATTCGATCCTGCCAGGATTCGAACGTGGCATCTTCTGATCCGCAATCAGACGTGTTATTCGTTGCGCCACGGGACCCGATAAGAAACGCGGCAAAATTATTGTATACAAATAGAAATCATCATCCAAATGCAGAAACGTACGACATTGGTTGGCGTAATTAATATTATAGATTTATCTGAGATGTGACCTACAATTTTTCCAAGACATCGCCCACAAAAAATCTTACAACAATCTGAAAAGCTGGTATTGACTGAAATGGTAGGTCATTCAGGGATAAAGAGGTTTTTCATAGGAACGATTCGTTTTAAACTCTAGCAAAAATATATTATTTCATTGTATTTGAAGGCTTAAATAAAACGCCACAATCCAATTCACGAAAATAGAAAGTGACGTGTTTCAAAATGATGATCTGGCAATTTTACGTAAAAGTGGTGTTGTTTTTTTTTTTACAGACAGACAGAATACACAATTCATGATCGAACATGTGCAGAGAAAAAATATGTTACATTCGAAATATGGACACAAATCTCTTATAATTGCTCGTCACATGCGTTAACCACAATGTAATTACACACCGTAGCCTACAAATATTCCAAATACTACTGTGGGTATGGTACAATGAATTGATAATGGAAACCTTAATACGACATATATGACACACATACATTTATATGTCTGAATATTTTGGAAAACCAAGAAAAAAATCAGCTAAATGTATGTTTAAGAAGCATTATATCAAAAACACTATCAACTTAGTAGCTAGCTTGCTTAGATTAGCTAGTTGATCTTGTGGTTAGGACTCTCGCCTCGTGATCCAAAGGTCGCGGGTTTGAACCTCACTCCAGACCAGCAAGTAAATCATATTTTCATAGCACAAGCGTTTAGCTAATTTTGAAAATAATAAGAATATTGATGTGATACGTATTCCGTGTTTGCATCTCTTTTTTTAAAAAAAAAACTATTATAAAATTGCGCTCAAGCTGGTCAGGTAATATACATAGATCCAATGAAAAAAAATTTGCATACAAAATCTATCGAATCCACTTTTATTTTTTCTTCTTCTCACCGCTATTGAATTTGCATGTCAAGTCAGGAGAAACCCCGAAAATCAAGATAGTCACAAAGATTAAATCCTCCCTTCAGTATTTGAAGTAAAACTGATTCTGGACTACACTCTCATATAGTGAGAAGGTGCCGGGCTTACATTGATTTATTCACCAGCATTACGATACAGTACATAAACGAATTTTCCCTGTTTTCTTTTATTTGATCATCGTCAACATCATTGTTGGCCTACGACCCCTGGTATGTCTTGGCGTCCTCGAAAATTTTACTCCACTGTCTCAATCTTGTGCCAGTTCTCTCCAGTTATGGATATCCAAGGCAGAAATTTCTTTGAGAACATTGTGGCTCCATTTTTGTTTTGACCTTCCTTTGCCCTATTGGTCTTGAAGTCAACAGGAAAATCAGTAATTTCTCTCCAGTCATTATCTCCACTGAAATCTATAATATTTCATTTATTTTTTTATCTTTAGCTACAATTATTTTTCTATGTGAAATTTCTAAGGATAAAAGTTATTTATTGTAATCATATTTGCTTATATAATATTCAATTTTATATTTGCGACCCTTGTAGTCCAGTAGGCATGACACTGGTTTCTCATACTGAGGGTTCCGAGTTCAATTTTCAGTAAGTTTAAAATATATTCATATCGTAAATTGTATTCACTTTGTTGTGGAGTGTTCTCTTCTTCTACAATAGAGGTCGCCAGTGTACAATATGTACTAGTTACGTCGGCGGATTTTACTGCGACTTCTCTCAAGGGTTGAATCAGTGTCGTTAGAACAGGGCGCCAAAAACTTGATAGTTTGTAACTGTCATCTTTATTGATGTTTGTATATTTCAATGGACTCTCTCACTAATCTGGGTAAAAGGTACGGTTCTGATGATAAGATTTTTGCTTTGTCAAATCTGATGAAGTGACAGAGATTCCCTTTGGATGCATGTTCGAAGAGAATACTCCACAACAAAGTGCATACAATTTACGCCCTAGAAAGTAGCACCTTTAATCAGTCCGACCTCCACCTCCGCGGGTAAAGGTCGTCCTCCTGATGACATTGGATAAGTATCCAACGAAACTACAGTTACATTACAGTTAAATATGTCTAACGATCGTAATAACAACCTTAACTCTTTAACTCTTTCAGAAACTTATTTTTCTTAACATATAAAATAAACATTTATGTTCATCTAAATTTGGTCAATTGGATAGTGACTTTTTCACTTTTGGACCCCTCAATCGTCAGCTAAGTGTGCAGAAGTTCGCGAACCCAAGTTTTGTTCGTAAAGTGTGGCGATACTTCCGTTCACTTCGGCCCCGGGGACTGGCAATCGTGTCACCGGGACTCGACCACAGCAATAAGCGCGTTATGGTCCTGGGTGAAATTTAATTTAATATTCCTACGTACGAGTGTACAGCGTGTTTGGTGTACAGCACATCCGCAGTGTCGGGGATTTTAATATTTCTCAACAGTTTTTATTGCCCAAACGTGCCAAGCTGTCTAATGAAAATAAACGGACTTGGTGCGAAATGGCGACAGTTAAACCGGAAAATTGAAACTTAAAAAATCAACACAATTCGTGTCAAAGGATATTTTCTATTTGGGTACATATTTTCCTTTTCATACAGAGAAGAGGGAACTACCTTAAGGCGTTCTGTGAGCAATAGCTCCCATATCTTTACTTCATATTTAATTCATCCTTATTTATCTGTATTTGCATTTGCTTTCCATTTTATGTTATTGTTATTTTTTAATGTTATTATTTTTTATTGTATTTATGAGCAATCATTTAGCTTCAAAGTCTAAACTTCATTGTATGACAATATCCGTTCCACAAAATATAGAAATCAATACATAGTATAAAAGGAAGTCCTCGACAAGTCCCTCTGTATGACCGCACTAATCTCAAGAACCAATGAACGGATTTATATTCAGTTTTTACTGTTATGGTTTGCATTTTTACAGAAAGATTTTTAAGTATCGAAAATTGCCCTAGCACTTATAGAAGCTGAGAATTAATGGAATTAGTGAATCAAGTCGGGAAAAATTTTGCCGCTTAATCGCATGGGAGCTCTAGCCAGCTCACACAGGTTGAAAGCCCTGAGCCATCATAAAGAGACTTACATCCGCGTTTTTCATATAAAAAATAGCTTCGTCTCTGTGAGACTTCTATAATTTAACTTAATCAATTAATCAATCAGTCCTCTGGGCCAGTAACTGTGTTCTTAGAACATACTTTCATATAGTGTTTATATTATTACTTTATTTTTGTTTGTATTTCTTGAACATTCATTATGTAATAATTTGTAAATACATTGTTTAAAGTGTTCATTATATATTTGTACATTATATACATATTTCAATACAAATACGATTTTTATTTTTGACAGATCAGATCACATGCATTGTTTAATCATTTTAAAATTTACTCACTTTTATTTGTTAACGCAGTAAAATTGTTATGTATTACGTATTTAATTTTGTATAAAAACCCTTAAGGGGTTTATTAATAAAAAAATAAAAATTATATTCAAAAAATTTTTTAATTAAAGAATCATTCCAATTTCAATTACAAACGTAGATATTAATGAATAAATTCACTCGAGACGATTTTCTAGGTATCATTGAGAATAAATGAAAATGCGAACAATACGTCCTTAATTGAGATAGAATAAAATATAAAAATAATTAGTTTCGCTTTATTCTACTAATAAACATTTTATATACATTATGGATAATCCGAATATTTTTTTTTTTATTATTTGGTTCAGGCGAATATTTACCATATTTTTTGTATTCAAATTTGTCGAATAAGAAACGATATCTTAAGCACCATAGAACTAACTGGATAAAAAAATAGGTATTTACACAATTATTTATTTGTTCAAAATGAAATAATCATGTCCGCAACAAGCGCAAATTTGAATTTATTCACAGAATGTTTTTATAAATTATATCAAATTTAAAAAATATATATTTATATATTTGTGTTCCTGTTATAATAAACAGAATCTTCAATATATATGTTATATCTGTCATATCTATAATAAAATGAAGGATAAGTCAAATTTTTTATTAAGAAATTAATATTTTTTTTAAATTTCCATGATTTTGAAATTTTCGTGTATTTTTTACTTTTTTAAATATGTTTTGTTTCTATCTATTATGCTTTTGGTTTATTTAACTGCTTCAATACAACTCAAATAAAATGATGAAAACGTTTTTTATCACTTTATTTCACTTATATTAAAGCGAATGAATTTTTCAAAATCGGTAAAAGTTACTGCAATGACAGTTCAACTTTTCGAAAAAAATAAGAAAGAAGTATTGACATAAAACGCAAACATTGATATTGCATATCTTTTTAGCTATTGATATAAGGTCGCAGTTGCTTGAGCAGTTTCGACCCGTTATAATGGCAGGAATCCACATGTAAAGTTTTTGCTACAAGCTATGAGACACCCTGTATATTCAATAGTTGTTACTAATTTTTCCATTAATTTAGTTGAATCTACCCCATTTAACTGAAACAGCATGGTAATTAATTTTTGTGAAATCGAATTATGGAAGTCGGGCGAGGCTTTATTTGCACAGCTACAATTCGCATAGTAAACAATATAAATTGACATTCAAATTAAGTAATAATCCATTGTGTCAATAAATTTTCACAATTAACTACCGGCAAATGTTGTTAACGATCGCGGAACTCATGACGTGGAAACAAAAGCACAAAAGCTTCCGAACAATGGCCGAGCTTTTCCAATTCGATGATTGAAAACAAATAACGCGCGGCGCGAAAGATGGATGATTTCAATTTCGGAAAAAAATTCCGATGGAAAGAGAAATGAAAATACATAAAAGAGATTGTATCTTTTTATGTGTAAATCTAGTCAGCGGCATGTTCATAGGCGAGTAATTATGTATGATTGCTTACCTAAAAAATTTAAAAAAAATGCAAATCGAATTTTATCCTTTAAACAAATGTGAAAAAAAACTTCTAAAGAGTATACTTTAAACATTTTTTGTTCACTAAGCGAAATATTCAACTAAGAGATTAATATTGAGTGATGAGTTTTAAAATGATTTTAACCACATTTTCAGTTTGTTTCGTAGCGTTTAGGGTAAAGATCATGCTCACCAGAAGTTTGCCATCAAATAGAGTAAAATTGTGTTTATTTTTTTTTTTGCGACACTGTCAAAATTCTGTTCACTTGAAATTAGTGTTTCAGTAATAAAAAATAACTAGCTGTGCCTGCGGCTTCGCACGCGTAGATTTTTAGTAATTTGTGCATGAACCTTAACATATAGATATGTGTGGTCACAGATTTTTTTATAGAACTTTTTTAGTTCTACAACTTCTCTATAGAAATTATTTAAATATCTCTTACTGTTAAGGTAGCGTTATTTAAAAACGCATCGCATAATCATTTTTCGTCGACTTTAGGTCACCACGAAAAGTTTTAATTTATTTATTTTAACGGGAGAACATAAAAAATGTCCACTCCGAAAGTCCACTCTAATTTTTGGTGAAGAATTTTTGAAATCGGTTGAGTAGTTTCGGGGATTACCTCCTTCATACAAACTTACAAACTTTGCCTTTTTATATATCATATATACATGTATAGTCACCCATCGAGTACCAATCATAAATATTCTTAATTCAAATGCTGGCAAATGTTTGGTTATTGCATTGAAAATTAAAACTGTTTACTCAAACTAGATTTTAGCTGTACAATTGAAATGGCAAAAAAGGGCTTCTCGTACAGATTTCATGTTATTGTCGATGTTTGACTGCGTTTGACAGAATGTCATCAGTTCGGAAATGTCCGTTGGTAACATCTTTTAAGTACTATGCGCCAGCTTTTTAATAATGAAGACGACGACGTCAATTGAAAAACCTCAGAGAAAGTCGCTATAGTAGTGGTAATATATTATTTTATATTTGTATAGTTTTTGCTCTTATATTGTTTTAATATATGTTTTTTTTATATACGCCAAACAAGTAAAACTTCTAACACGTGTAAATAAATATACGCACCGACTTTTTTCTATGAGAAAAAAGTGGATGTGTATTGGTATGGGACCCAAACTCGATAATTTTGAAAAGTATCATAAAAAGTATAAAAAAAAATATTATCCACGGTTGTTGGATTTATTAGCAAATTAGTATGCCAGTTAGGTACACCTCGCGAATACCCGAAGACATGTATTGTCGTGAATATACTGAATCGGTTTTCGAAAATGTGTTCCAAGCCAAGAAAATCCAATTTTAAAACAGTGCACATATTGACAGTGTTTTTTGTAGACGAAATAAAATATTTTTTAGTTTTTCTACACTACACATCTTAAGGCACTTCTCAATCATGCTTTCAACCTCAAGATAATTAAGCAGAAAATAATTGGATCTTGCCACGCTCCTTCGGCCAATGTCTTTAATTGAAAAATTTTTCCAAAATATTTTTTCGTTGTTTCGATTTTTCTGCATGTCTTTGTAATTGATTAACTATTTTTTTCTAAAATTTCACAAAACTTAGTTTCGACAAAAATGCAACTTCACAATTAGAATGTGTTATTTAATGTAAACTTTTAAAACGAAGTAAAATTAAAACAGTTTAAGATACAAGCAAAAAATATATATTTAGAAGTGCTAACCATTATTTAAATGACCACCTCTGCTTCACTTGCAGGAATGAATTCGTTAACTCAATTTTCGATGGCTTTATTTTATATATTCGATATTCAAATAAATAAGGCCTTACGTCCCGAATGCAGCGTTCGATATTCAATTTAAAGTCATCAAGTGCTTGCGGTTTATTTTGATAAACTATCGTTTTCAAATAACCCCCCCAAAAAGCCATCCAAGTAGTTTAATCATAATTACACGTAGACCATTTAACAATTGAATTTCTTGAAATTATTAATTCACACCCTTTTTATTGTTTGCAGTATTAAATATTGCATCAACTTGTTGGAACCATGTGTCATTCAAATCCAGTTTATCCAGTTTTGCCACAAAATTCTGCTAACGTCGATCGGTATCACTCATCATTTAGGTTAACTGCATTTCCAGCGAGATTTTGAAAAAAAAACTAATCCATAAAAACCAAGTTTTTACTATACTCCCTTTCCATTGAAACAGATTTCGCGCCTACTCCACGCGTTGGGCTCGAAAATTAAACAAAATATAAATCGTTAAAATTACACTATAATTATTTAAAAAATTTAAACTAAAATTTGTTAGATCATTTTTATCGTCGCCACGAGTCTGCCTGCAAAGTTTCAGCTCAATTGGATCACAAGAAAAGGGTTAAAAAACGATCCAAAGTTTTTTCGGCAGACAAGCAGACAAGCCGACAAGCAGACAAGTAGACGCATGAGTTAAAAGAAAGGAGTAAAAATATGGTCCGATGCAAAAATGCAAAGACTTCTTTTGAGTCTCTTATGGATTACTTTCAAACTGCCATGTTAACAAAAATTTGCTTCTTCCGAAAATATTATTATTAATAAAATCATTTTCTGTGATCAATTTCTAGTTCATCTAGAGCCCAACCAACAAACTCACGATGGCTGCGACGGTCTAGTGGTATCAGCCCAACACAATTTTATAAGGGTGTACACACAAGTCTTTTCTGTAAATCAGAGTCCTTGCGTTGAACGCGACCAACCCACCTCAGACATGCTTTCTTAATAACTTAGATGGTGTTTACCGAATTCTACATCTAACGCGTCAAATATTATTTGTGTTCGAAGAACATTAAAGCATCATTCAAATCCTGAGAAGACTGATCTTAAAAGTATTTTTTTAAATATATATCTTTGTTTTCCGGGTTAGAAAGTGAGTTTTTAGATGCTACGGATGCCAAACTGATACTGATGTTTACTGTATTATTTTTTTAATTTTGCAATTGAGCCCAAATAGGTCTTCTTCTTCTTATACTGACTGAAGGCCACCAGAACCTGTTTGTGCAAAGTTTACCGCCTCTTGTAATGTTAACTCCATCTTTTGAGAGTCTTTCAAGCATGCTTCTGTTTGGTTTATTATATAAGGCAAGCTATGATAGTCTTTGGGAGTCCATTTTTTCCACACGGTAATTACAATACCTTCTCATTTTTCTTTCCCATCTGACAACATCTTGGATGTCGCGCAATTTTCTAATCGCTTTGTTTCTCATTCTGTCGCATAGAGTCTTGCCTGTTATTTTTCTGATGGTTTTCGTGTCTGCCCAGATATTGATGTTATTGTAATAAATAAGTTACTCTTCACTTTTTTAATTTATACGTTTTAAAAAAGCTCTTTTATAAATTGACGAATGTTTTTGTAATACGGTCATTAGCCCAAAATTTTCACGACAATTAAGCCCAACACATACGCGCCAAAAGTAAACACTTTCTAAATGATGAGGACTACCTGGATGGTGTCTTTTTATTTTACAAAATGTAATAAAGTTACTTTTTTGAAAAATTTCATTTGCGATACTGTAACTTTTATCCCTTGATACACCGTATAGTATATTGCTCACCCTTTTACAACTTCTGCCTTTCGCCTAACTCAGCACTCTCTGAATATAATTAAATTGTACGGATTTACTCTAGCCTAACCAACCATCCCCTAATAACAAATTAGGGGTGGACTAAATTAAATTCAAAACGCAAAAGCCTCGGCGCGCGTGTCATTATTTGTGGAGCAATTGGACGCGGTTCTGCAAATAGGATCCAACACACGAATAAAAATGGGTTAGGTTTGCCTAATGTAGAATCTAAACAATTACGATATTCTCTTAATTAACTATTTTAAAATTCAGAGTTTAAAAAAAAATTACAATATTATTTACAAAAAAGTAAACTATAAAAACTAAGTTTTTATTATACTCCCTTTTTCATTTACTAGTTGAAGCATTTTTTTTCGCTTAACCTACACGCCTTGGGCTTCGGTCGGGCGACGCTACGAAAGGGAGTAACAAAAAAATTGCAAAAATCCAAAATTATACTATAATCAGGTTTCGCTTCACCAGACGCGTTGAAATATTTTCATACAACTTAATAAGTTGTATGAGAAAACCATTTAAAATTTGAAAAATCCATAAATTTATTAATTTTTTTAACTAAAATTAGATAGATCTTCTTGATCGTCGCCACGAGTCTGCTTGCAAAGTTTCAGCTCGATTGGATCACGGGAAAGAGGTTTAAAATGGATATAAAGTTAATTCGTCAGACAAGAAGACAAGCAGACGCCACGAGTTAATATAAAGGGAGTAAAAATGAAATTTCTTTTTAGAACAAAATATCTTCGCTTAACAAAAAATTAAATACTATTCCGAAATAAAACTACGAAATATGTACATATACCAAAATTAATAAGAACAATAATTTGTTATAGATATTGGTCAGATTTATTTCCGACTGATTTGTACCCAATTGTATTGTTATGTTATATTCAGATAAGAATGTTTTTGTGAGTGGTTTCCAGTGAGTGTTCAGTGTATTGTAATTTTGGTGCTAAGAACACATAGTAGAACCGTTGGTAAAGTATTTTTCTTGCTTTCGGTACAGGTGTGTAGTTGTTAGCTTGTTGCCTTGTGTTATGTTTGTAGTTTGTAACTGAGTGAGTATGTTTATATGAGTGGTTTATGAGTTGAGTATTCTACGAGCCTCCGCATGTGAATTTGTCTCACATCTAAAACATTTTACTCTGTGGAGAGATGGGTTGGTCATATTAAAAACGTTCGCATTTTACTTACAAAACGCCGTACATCATTGTGCTACTATTGTAGATCATTTTTTCTTCACGTATTTAACTATTTTTTTCTAACTTCTGGGATGGATCCTGTTGAAAAAAATACGCATCTTTCGGACGCCGGCGCCGGCCCTGAACTTCAAACGGCCATCACCGGCGCTTCTTCTTTTGAAGTGTACACACGTTTTGTATCTGTTGTTTCCATGTAACTTAACTTGTACCTTATGACAATTCTTAGCTGTATGATTATAAGTCTTGATATATTATTTTAAGTAAAATAAACAAGTAAGTAAATACCAATTTCTTATTTTTTTATTTTGGGAATCTCAACAGTACCTACAACTTATTATAATGACATAATGTATTGAATAGTTGGTATATATATATATATATATATATATATGTATATATTTGTGTGTATGTGTGTGTGTACATTTATTTTTAAATATTAGCAAAAATATAAAAATACCAAGTAATCCAGAAAGGACAAGAGCAAAACATTAAGAAACGAAAAAAAAAAAAGATAAATAGAGAGATAGGAGTGAGAGTGAGAGGAGAACGTGGAGTGAGGAGGCTGGGATTGTGGTTGAACGGAGTGTATGTACGTGTTGAGGATAGGGGCTGTGTACAAAGAGTGAAGAGAGTTTTCTGGGGTGTGCATATGTTGAGGGTCGGTCTGAGTCAGTCCGGTGAAGACATAGAAACAAGTGATACAGGCGGTTTAAATACGATTTTTAAGAGCTGAGATGTTAACATTAAATATATCGATGTCGTACTTATTTAAATAAATCCATGCCATCACCCCGATTTTCATTCACTGATCTACAGTAAGCGCCGATGTCACGTAATAATTACGCACGACACGGGCACATAAACGATAAACTTCCAATTTTCTGTGTGTGAAATTTACTGGATCGAGGGTCTTTGGACCAAATAAAAATTCGGGAAAAGGGACCGAGATAATTTTGGATAAGTACCTGTCTACATTTTTCAATGTCCGCAATATGAGACCGCTGCATGCGCCCGTGCTGCCTCACTGAAATAAATTACCAGCTGAGCCGGGAAATGTCGCTGTTCGGACTGACGCGAAACGGCGAAGCGAGCGAGTCACGGACATTTACACGATTTTATCAGACAGTTTAAAATGGACGCGATCAAAATAGTAATTTCAAATATCATTCATTATTTTCGAATCGGTTTTCAAGTAGAAACAGCGATATCGAGTACGAATGAAGATGGATGGAGAGTTAATATTGGTATTTTAAGAATACTATTCTAAGACTTTTCAGAAATTTTAAATTTCAGTTAAAACTCAGTCAATTGTAATACGCTGAATCAAAATACTCTAAAATATTTTGTGTGTCAGTAAGTAAGGGATCAAACATAATAAACTGTCTATCTCGTCCATCCGTCTGTCGGTTTATCTCCGTAACATCGTGTAACCATAATTTTGATCGAATTCACCGCTAAAAGAACAAATTAAATGGCCGAAGATGAGGCTTGAACCCCGGGCCAGAAAACCCGAAGGCGGCAACGATAGCGATGTTGCTTTTGCTAAACTTGTATTAACCGGCTAAAATACAGTAGGTACATATACATATAAGACTTAGCAAAAACGTTTAATGTCCCGCCCAATCGCCAGGGCTTATAAGAGTACATTTAACTGCCGGCAGGGAAAATACCTATATAAAAAATGTTCAAATATGTTGATAAAAGTCGTTATAACTATTTCATGGGTGTCGGCTATAAATAAGTAAATACTTATTATTTAGGAACCAGCATGAAAATTAACATCATATTATGCCGTTTTATTACGACCTTTGTGCAACACATCAGCCCTGATGATGGACCCTGCAATGGGATCCGAAACGTCCGCCAGAAAGGTCATAATAACACGACATAATACCCCAGAAGACATACAAACAACAACAATGGTGATGTAATGATAGAGCAAAAATATTCATTTAGTTAAGAATCTCTAAGATTTGATGCGCGCAAAAATTTAAAAAGTAATCCATAAAAGTTTTTACAATACTCCCTTTCTCATTTTCTGGTTTCGCGTCTGCCATATGCGTTGAAATATCCATACAACTTGTATGAAAAAAACATTAAAAATTTGAAAAATCCAAAATTATACTATAATTATTATTTTTTTTAACGAAGATTTTATAGATCTTTTTAATCGTCGTCACGAGTCTGCTTGCAAAGTTTCAGCTCGATTGGATCACGGGAAAAGGGTTAAAAATCGATCCAAAGTTTTTTTGACGGCAAGCCGGCAAGCAAGCAAGCAGACGCCACGAGTTAATATAAAGGGAGTAAAAAAGGAAAAGCATTGATATGAAGTCGTATATAGAAGCAGTCGAAAATAATGAAATCCATAGAAATCTAGCTGTAGCCGCATGATTAAGGATATAATTTTAAAACGTCTTTTTCATAATATGAGGGTTATTTAATTAATATTTTTTTCACATCCTTAGTTTAGTTTTTTGCTTGTATGTGCTACACGTCACTGCGATATACATAAAAAATTATTACATATAATAAAAATAAATCATAAAAATCTGTGACAATACTCTCGATGATACCAAATTCCGTAACAAACAGAAACAAATAAAATAAAACGAACTAACAAGCAAAGACCTACTGTTATTGGATAAAAATATATGTTGAAGGTTATCTTTGGCGTATCCTACTACGTATGAATGTGTTTTTAAATTATCGTTTACGTGAGCTGGAAGACGGCCCATAATTTGGCTTCCAGTCCAACATTTCAACCCAATTATTCAACGAAATATATTTTCTGCGTTGGTTCTACAGAGAATGTATTTATTTCTGATTTAAAGAGTAAACGACTTTATATGTCTCTTAAAGTCAACTTTAACATATACCTAATGTAAGTGGCCAACTTTTGATAACAATTAACATAAGGCATATTGTCAGTGGCCAACTTTTGATAACAATTAAAATAATGCCTATTGTAAGTGGCCAACTTTCAATAATAATAAAATGAATGCACGTTGTAAGTAGCCAACTTTTGATGACAATTAACATAATGCCTATTGTAAGTGGCCAACTTTTGATAGGACGGAAAGGTCGCACTGATAAAAATTTTGTTTTACCGCATTGTGAAATTTTACCTTTGCGGGCATATATTTTAATTTTCTAATTGCTACAAGATTAAAATACACATTTTATTAGACTATTATTCCAACTTTTTTATCTTATCCATACATATATAAATAGACTAAGGAATATTTTAAGTGCAAAAATTATGAAAAAGGTGTACTCCGCCTCTATCTCTTTCTGCTCATATACGGCGTTATTGGATGGGGAGGTTCTTATAAAAAAATCTAATTTCAGTCAAATATCACAATGGATCATTTACAAAGTAATACCGAAAAAATCCACCTTTTCAAAAAAAAATATTTTCAAATTGTTTCCAGTGCCAAACGTGGATAATATTTTCAAGCAAGTCTCCATATCGAAATTATGTAAAGAAAAAAATCTTACAGAAAATCAGGAATACTTTAAGCTTATCAGAAATAGAAACCAAATTATAACGCCTGTGTCGGACAGGAACAGATTTGGCGGCCCTGAAAAGGGCCCTACGAAAACCTACTGAGTGGAGGACTTGCGTATGTATGATATCATAAATTTGTGTAGCTAGACTTGCCAGAGAGACCAAGTTAAATAAAAACTGTTGTACCTAGCTTAGCGAGCCTGGCATTTCGATAAATTATCACGCCCTAGATAGTCCCACGAGACATAGGTTTTATGTAAACGGACCCCGAGGGCCACTGTATGATAAATTATTAAATTAAAACAGAGGTAAGGGCCATAAAACCCATTTATTTGTATTTTTAACGGCGGGACCACTCTTCACGAGGCTGCCACCAGAAATGTGAGTAGTGATCCCGCCAACGGACAGAGGTCGGTCACGGCTGTTTGCCGAAATTTCAAACCTCTGACTGGTTGACGCTAAAGGGCTTTGGCCCGCAGGCCCCGTTGAATTTATCGAAATAAATTTGGGTAGGCAGGCGGTCAAAATCCTGTTCGGTAACACCTACGCTCACCTCCGGATCAACTTGTGACTTTTTTCTCGCCTTCTGACCCCTGCTACGACCATTGGACTGCTCCGCTGTTGATTTCAGCGAAATATTTTACAATCCAGTTTTCACTCTGAAATTCGATACATCGATCGGTGCCATCGGTTGACTCGACGGTGAAGTTCGGTGGAACCATCCCTCCTGCTGCGTGTTCCCGTCTGCAATAATGCTTAAATTTAAAACAACCCTAAAGCAGAACCACTATATTTATAAATCCATAACTACTATAGTAATCTTCCTATCGAGATACGCCGCATAACTAACCTTTCAGAACAAATTGGAAAAATTAAAATCTAACTTAAATTTGTAACTAGTTTTTTTACGAAATACTTAATATTATTCATTATGTAATTGTCTTCTATACCACCCGTATTATCAAATGATTCATATATTGTACCCAGGCGCGTGCAGTAGGAACATTGAAGCATGACTTTTTGTAAACGTATATTTTGGAAAAAAAATAGAAATCAAATATTTATGCTACGGATTTTTATGATGTATCAAAATATGAATGCTATAATAACAATTGTGATAGAAATTTTACGAAATATATGTTATATTCCGATTTTTTTCCAAATAATTGGTTACGTAAACTGCACTCACTGCACGCCTCTGATTGTGTCTATATACAAAATAAGAACTGAGGCTCCCCTTAAAACTTCTCTTCACTGATTAGATCTACATGACTAATAAAATCGAAAAAAATTACAATTTAATATGTAAGATTTATATTATGTAACCTACATTAAAAAAATATATATATATAATGCCGATTTCCTTCCAACCAGGAGAATCTTTTAATTCCCAGTGTCTCGTGTATGTGTAAATTAGTGATGTTGAAACCAATTCTTGAACAGGTTATACACTCTACTACTATTTGAAATTTGTATATGATTGTATCGACGATTGCTAACTAAGATACAAATGTTGTCAAATGAAGTTCCGTCGAAATGCGAAATATCAATTACTAATCATTGGTATAATCAGATACAAAACATATATAACGGTTATTTTGTAACCGTTTCAAATAACAATAGTGTGAATGTATTTATTGCATGTATTATTGAATGCATTACAAAGGTGGAAAAACAAAGGAAGATAATACAATAAGAATGTACCTACATTACCTTCTCTTCTGTCTTGGACAAACGTGCACTGAGGAATGTTGCATATTAGTCGTGGCGGAGGAGCTCCAAGGGAATAGACAGGATGCGCGATATAAAATCAGCTTATTTTTACCTCTTTGTTGTTGGGCTCTCAAGATGTTTTAACCCTTTAACAGAGGAAAAAGTATTTTTAAAAACACATTTTTCAATAGAATAATAATTTAATATGTTTCAAATGGTGAATTCAATTAGAATAATCCTTAATTATTATTGTTTTTATGTAAATTTGTAATAATAGTGAATATTTTTTATTTTTTTTTATTTCTTTTTATTAGAGACACTAACAGGATAATAGGTGCATGATACTCTGATAATAAACATTATAGTGAAGACAATGTCCATTATCCCAATTGCAAGTGTCTTCGGCACGCTCTAGTAACATGTATATTTGCATTTAAGTATATTTTATATATATATTGATATAATAATATCATTTCAAATCATTCACTTTCGAAGACGAGTGAACGATTTTTTCTAAATATACAGCTCTATCTCGTGAGTAATATTATTTACTACACCATCAATTACAGTCTGTTTCTTTCTAGCACATCGGACGAAACATCTGTCACAATAGACTGACAGGCTCTTGCTACCGAAACAAGAACCGACAAAAAATGGATACAGCATTTTAGCAACCAAATGGTGCTCGTTTAAAATATCCGGTACAGTCAAAGGAATGTGGAGAAACACTCAGTGAATAAATATTTCATAAGAATTAGATTGGTAGGAAAGTAATTGCAGTTTTTTTCTCCATTTTGACCTTTATTTTTTTTTCAATGAATATGCCCCCACATTGTGTTTATATTAATATATCATCCTTGCACCACAGAGACAGTGAAGCGGTTTTGTGTGGTTGCCTCGCCGCGGGTCAACGTACACTCACTCGTGTGTTATAGCGGGGATGATTGCTTTAACATTAAAATAATATCAAACTGGGTGGCGAAAGTGCAGGGAGGATGTGGGAGCTATTTCTCATGAAACGGCCTTGGGTATGAGATGTGTCCCTCTTCACTGTCTCCAACAAACTAGCAGATGACGATAGTTTGAGAGAGCATGCAAAGCTAAGAGTGATATATGACGCCGTTTTGCTGTGTTGACGATTCCAGAAATAGCGGCGGCCGGTAAACAGATACTGGAAGATATTCCTCTTGGGAGCCTCAACAATTGTCAAGCTTACCATACATTGCATGTATGAATGTGAATAAGACGAGAGTTGTGTGTCAGGATAGTGTTATGCTTCATCCTTTCTGCCTAAATCATGGATTATTATCTGAAAAAAGTGCACGTATGTTTTCGCAATTTTTTTCCTATCTTCCTTATGCTAACTTCATATATGTATAAAAATGCTATATAGCAGAGACTACCTGTCTCTTGAATGGATCAATTTTTTTTTTTAAGTTAGTATAATTTTTTGTTCTTTTATCTTAAGCCTTAGGCTGAATCTTGTTGATAATGAAACTCAAAAACCATTTTACAGCAGAACAGTAGATATGTGTATGTAAGTCGTAAAATCAGATTGCCTTTGGGGCAAATTTTTCAGTATACTAAGAGCAATGTACATAATGCTGGCATTATTTCTAATTTCGCCTGTCTCGTATTACTTAACGGTGTTATCAGTAAGTAAGAGTTCAAAATAAAACTAATAAACAGATTTTGTTCAAAGTATTTTGTGGCATAACACAAGCATTATGTGAATTATTATTATTCTATTTTAATTTTATCCACAAAAATACCAATTTTTCGACAAGAATTTCTTTAAATATTTGTCACTAGTGGGCTACTGTTGATATTTTTAGTATTGTATATTACACAAAGATAATAAAAAATATAAGAAGAAAAATAAAGTCTGATCCTCGAGTACAAAGGGAGGACCTGGGAGCCATAGACAAAATTATGTTCTTTGTGGATAAACTTCTAATACACTTGAATGTAAAAATTTTTTACTTAAGAATATTGGTATTATTGTTTTTTATTTCAAATTTATTGTTCAAAGATAAATCTTTTTCAAAATGTATATACAGGGCTCACACTGGGCCTCAAGCAAAGCAAACTATACAAATTGTTTGGTCCAGTAAATATCATAAAGCAGAGTTTATATTTATTTTAAGCAAAAATGTTTTGTGCATTTTGATTTCATATTGTACTGAGAAATGTCCTGTCACAAACACTTTATAGTGTAATTAAATTTTAAATAATAAGACATTCAGTTGTTATTATTTATAATAAATAACACATTAAAATAGACTTGAATTTGAAAAAAACAAAGTTTTCCAATTAATTCATAATTATTATATTCAGATTGTCATCGCAGCGTATTTTCTGCAGCGCATATCATGTTACTTAAGCGGAGTCACATGAAGTATCTGTCAATATTGCACAATCATTCAGCTTCTTTACGATATCTCGCGTTTAATTTGTTTAGATTTAAAGTTTCCAGTCTCATTTAAATTCAAACTCTAATGTTTATTTATTACTATATACGCACATCGGTTTCTTAAACCTAGGGCAATTACACACTTAGTCTAATTAAGGAATTTATAAAAAATAATATCTTTCGATTAATTCCCCATATTATATTCTGCGAACCTGAATGCGAAGGGGGAGAAACAGAGATGAGTGGAGGAAAATTAAAGAGGCCTACATCCAGCAGTGGAGGGAAGAAGGCTGAGGAAGAAGAAGATTCATACCTCTAAAAAATGATAGTAAAATAAATATAAAAAGTTTTTCAGTAACTGCATAATCAAACATAATAATTTCTTCGTCTGTACGTATGTCCATCCATCCTTTCGTACGTAAATAAATTATATAAAATATTAATGCGAAAAAATCGTGTCTGATTTAAAAGTTAATACGGATTTGGATAGGAAATACAAAACGTTACTTAAGTGTTCGTGAATTTCTAAGTGGCAAAAATTTTAAAACGATAAAAATTTACAATTTTATTTTACCTGTATATAAACAAGTTGTACACCTTCAATAATATTTTCCATTATGAACAATTGTCATAATTTTTTAAGGTAAGTTCGCGATGCCGTCCGCCCACCACACTATCTTAAACGGAACTAATAGACCTGAGCCTCCAACCGGAAATAGGGACCACTTTGCAATGTGGCCATGTACGTATGGCGGAAACACATACTTTTGAATATGTGAATGTTAAAATAAGGTCAGTTTTATTATTGTTGAGTATATTTAAAGGAGAATTTTGAGATTAAAATGAATCGGTTTTTTTAGTTGTTGTTATCATTAATTTATCGTGGTGCGCCTTAATATACATACATCAGGCACGTACAGTTAGTACATAGAAGTATAACTTTTATGTGAACACACATTTAAAAAAAATATATAATTTATAAATATTTATAAAATAGAATAAATGATAATTATTGTAAAAAAATTAGAGATCTATCTTTTATTTAGATTTTTTCAATGCTCCAATTTAATCACTGCATACATGTCCAAAAATAAAGATATATTAATTAAAAAATCGTGAAACACAAGTCCTGACTGGATAATGAGTAGATACTGTAACCTGAGCAACTTGGGCCAAGGTAGTTGAATTATGCCACTCAAATTCATTCCTTTATAAAAACTGCTTTTATTAAACTGCGACTTATTTAAAAAAAAAAAAACAATTTTTAATGCTTTTGTAATGAAATGTGATAAGTAGAAAAGAATGTATAAAAGCAGCTGATTTCAAGCCGTAGCGGAATTGGTCCATGTTATGAACAAAATATTTCTGTTTATGGCCAGATTGTCGGGACAGTGATTAATTCTTAACAATAGAACCCATTTATTTTTCATAATAATTATTTTTGCTTACGTTAAATATTTACTGTGGGTCATTAAGTTATGACTTTCATTAATCATACTCTGAGATTTAAAGACATCAACTCTCCTTGAAGATCCGTGAAAAATGGTTGCAGTGAGGTCAAAATAAATAAGAGCATTCGTATTTATAGTTAGTTTATTACACAATTTTTCTTAGTTTTACAAATGTAATTCTTATGATTTTTTTTTCCAAACATAATTGTTGCATATTTACTCGTAATATGCGCTAGTGGAAAATAATAGAAACTCACAAAGACGTCCGATCATGCCGAGACGAGTAAGCGCTTGTTCAGACACAGCGGGAACCGTGCCGTTTCAGAATCGCATGAGATCCGTGCGGGTCTCATTTACCTAGGTTTGTATGTGATCGTTCACACACAACCGTGCGGTTAGTCAACCGCTGCGGTGCCCGCAACCCAACCGCTAGAAAATATACCCGCACGGCGCCCGCACGATCCTATTACTATGGGGCCTTACGAGAGCGTTCAGTCGCGTTGCGGGCACCGCACGGTTCCATGTCACAACAGGAGCACGCGTGGATTATATTCTCTTTTCTATGGTTATGGATCGCTTTGACACTGAATTTTTTATTGATGAAGTGGAGAAAAGACCTGTAATATGGGAGAAAAGACCTGTAATAGTGTGAGGATTACTCAAATATGCCAAGAACCAAGCTAGGCAGGAGTTGTTGGAGATATTCGGATATGGTGGGAAAAAAGAGTATTTCAGAGAAATAGGTATTTATTCACCAAAAATGAACTGACAGAATGATATTTATGTGTCTTGCCATGGAACACGGCCGTCGTCAACAAAGTAATGAGCGAATATATCTCTGATATTCAAAGATGGAGAACGGCACCAGAACTGTCAAACTGACGTTTATTTTCGCGCGCACAAATCGCTTACTAACCGCGGCTGTGTGAACAGATGACACAAATCGCGTGTTTTGAAACGCAATTCTGAAACTGAACGGTTCCCGCTGTGTCTGAACAAGCGCTAAATGGATGGACGAGTAAATCCACGTCATCGTTTGCACCTCTAGTAGGTCGTCCCATTCTGCTCGGCGCTTGGCAGTAAATATTGCAACGTCAACTAATATATCAGTTTTTTTGTATAAAAATAGCAATAATATTTATTAATCTAGTCATGTATAAGCACCGTGGGCGTTTAACATACTTCAATAACATGAACTGCCACATTCTTTTCTTCACAATTCTGGACCTTGAACTGGTACAACTAACAGCTTTTCGAGTCTATTTTTTTTTCTAAAAGTTTCCTCTTGTCATGTCATGTCTTGGTCTATCTTTTTTATTAAAATTCCCAATCTCCATTCCTCTACATTTCTAGTGGTCATCAATTTCTCCAGATTATCTCCGTCTATTCTAGCAACTAAACAAAGTAGGAAAAAAAATCCTGCAGGTTGCGTAAAGCCTTAGGACAGATTTCTAAAAAATATAGAAATTCGATAGTCTTGCAGTCCATGGTATAAGGTTAGGCATGGTGAAACTGTCGAAAGCATCAGGCATGCTTGTATGTTTTTTTTCGTGTAATGTAGGACCATTTATCAAAGTCGATAATGCCTTATAGATGTGTTGTACAACATCTGTGGTTCTGTTTGATAAAAATAATAAATTGATAAAATATAATAAAATGCGAATAAAATATATGAGATAATTCGCAGCAACATTTAAATTTAAATTTATTTGCATATGTTTCATATTATATTACCTGTACCTCACTCTCAATTTTTTAATTAATAAATTTTGTTTTCCCTTTTCTTTTAATTTTAAGTAATATTCAAGCGATGACTTTTTAAAATAAATACCGTTATATTAGATGTTCGAAGTTAAAAAAATTCGATCTGCCTGGATGCGCTTTTCAATTTAATTTTCTCGTCGCGCTCATTAAATTCATATTCAATTTTAGTTAACACTGATTTTTAGTTACTATTATCTGACTAATTTGATATATATAAATATGTCGTGTTCGGGGATCATCAAATATCTATTTAAACCAATAAATTAAATAATTAATTAATTAATTAAAAACCTATCTCAAGCTACCCCGTATTACCAGTAATAAAATATCGCCTGTTCCATCGATTCCATCAATCTGCAGCGTATCGAATTTACAATAGTGCTTTTTCAGCACCAACATTTATCTATAAATTATTATTTAATTCAATGAACCAATATATTTGCTTTTATCAGCAAAAATGTTTGTTGTGTACTAAAACAGTTTCTCGTTAATGTATATTCATAAATTCTTTGTTGCTAACAGTTATTTTTACTACATGATTTTAAAAAATGCATTAAACGAATAAATTGCTTTTCTGAAGAAATATAAAAAAAAAATTGAAAAATAGTGATGTTGACAGAAATAAATAGTTTAAAAATAATCCGCAGATCAACAAATCAAAATTTTTTTTTTCATTCGTTCGTAGACAGCATATTAATCCCGTTTACTGTCAACAGAATCAATCTGTGGACTATACAAAGGTTTTTGAGAACTTACAGATATTGTCTCCTTCGCAGTTTGCACTAAAATACGCCAACCGTTTACTTAAGATAGGAATAATGTTTATATAGCGTGAGGTAATAAAACTATATATTTTTTCACATAAGGTTAAAACAGATTATTACTCAAGTGTATTATTTATGGTAATTATTTAGGGTAAATTTCGACGATATTTCAAGATGGTACCTCTTGGTTGATCGTCAACATCGGGGGGACCCAATAGTTAAAGAAGAAGAAATGTACGCAAGACAGAATGTATACTTAAACAGAGATGCTTCGGTGGCAGGCAAGTTCACAACTAGATTACGTTTTTAACAATGGATGCAAAACGGATTTTTCGAGTAGGAATAGGAAACACAGGAGTACAGGAGGAGAGTGGTACCAATCAGACGGACGGACCGACAGACAGACCAGATAGACAGACAGATAAATTGATTAAAATAAGAAATAATAATAATAGGTACAGAAACAACTTTTCTTCCCATGAAGAATTTAAGGCATTTTTTGTGAAAAAAAAATGCATAGTTTGCTTTGCGTTAGTGTCAAGAATGTTATTAATTTTTTGAGCCTTATGTAAATATTTTTGTCCTAATTATTAGGAACAATATTTTCAGGGACAGTTTTCTTCATACAATCGATAGGAAAACACATCCCTAGCAAAAATGCTAATTCTAATAATTGAATGTAAACTTTTATTTCCAACATTTTTGCTGATTCTCCCATAAGGTCTGCTCACCGCTCTGCTGGAAATGTAATCCTACGAACCGCTGACGTTACAAAAAGTATCCGAAGTACCAACCCAAACGATATTGCAATAAGATATCCGAAATGGTTTTTCGGTCGTTTTAAAACATTCAACAGAAAAACAACATATTTTTACAAAGCAAAGAATTTTTATACAGTAGTTGGAACAAATAAACGTAAGCTGAATTCAAGTTTTTTTTCAAACAAATTTCGACGAACAACGAACAATAATGGTCACATTCCAGCTCACTAGTCTGAACCCGAGTTGATTGTTGAGGCCGGTTGCTTTTATGTCCGTCCAGTTTGACTAAAATAATTATAAAAATACAAGATGCGACTATTTTAAATTTTCAAATTATTTCCGTTCATTGCACCGCGTCGGTTCGCAGACGTTATTACTTTTTGTAGAATTTAAAATTTTGCAACCATTTTGTGGTCTAAAAATGTACAAATATTCTATGTTCGACTCAAAAGAAGAATGAAAATAGATGTTTATATTTTTATATAGATAATCACAATTATTTTTAATTTAATGTATTAATGACCTTGTGATTTTTAGGGGTAGTTCAATACATTATAGTCTGATTAGCGAATCTATACCTATAAAACTCAATGTCTGTCTGTCTGTCTGTCTGTCTGTCTGTCTGTCTGTCTGTTCTCTATAAATCCACACCGTTTGTCCGATTCGACTCAAATTTTGCAAACTTATGCTTTGGGACCCGGTGGGTAACATAGGCAACATTTCCCTCCTATTATCATACCCCTTCCCCTCCCATGACATATTTTCGATGCAAATTTGTACCGCTTGACCGATCAGACTCAAAATTTGGAAACCTATTCTTTAGCACTCGGCGAATAACAAAGGTGATATTTCTCCACTATTCTCATACCCCTTCCCCTCCCCTGACATATTTTCGATGCAAATTTGTACCGTTTGACCGATCGGACTCAAAATTTGGAAACCTATTCTTTAGCACTCGGCGAATAACAAAGGTGATATTTCTCCACTATTCTCATACCCCTTCCCCTCCCCTGACATATTTTCGATGCAAATTTGTACCGTTTGACCGATCGGACTTAAAATTTGGAAATTAATGCTTTAGGACTCAGCGGGTAAATAGACGATATTTTCCCCTATCCTTTTAGCCCTTTCTCTCCGCCGATATATTTTCGATGCAAATATGTACCGTTTGCCCGATCGGACTCCAAATTTGGAAACTTATTCTTTAGGACTCGGCAGGTAACATAGGCTATATTTCCTCCCTCCCCTTTTAACTTTTCTCCTCCCCCTGATATATTTTCGATGCAAACGAACGGTATAGCCGTTCGAATCAAACCTTTGTTTCCCCCCACAAATTTATTTTCAACTTAATCCTTAACCGGTGCAACGCCGGGTACGGACAGCTAGTTAAAAATAATAATGAGTACCTTGTTTACTTTTTAGCATGAATTGGAAATAAGGTAAACAAGATAATTTTTGTAAACCTATTGAAAAAATTAGCAAATCATTGTTGAGCGGATATCATTACCTTAATACTGTGCTATTGTTTAATAAATTGTGGATTTTAAACAAAAAATGTATTACAAATTAATGGATTCGAGAAGGAAATAGGGAAGCGCCTTGTGCGAAACCGCGAGCGTTCTGTGCCCGCTCGTCGGGTTCAGATACTTTTTCCGTTGCATTTTGACAAGACGTGCACGCGCAGCATCTATTCTGGCGCGCTATTATATAAAATAGACCGTATACTTACTTACCCAAATGATAATGTCATGTCGGTAGTTATACACAAAGTGATAGATAGATCGTGGGTTTTCGCGTTCCGGAAAGTGAGCATGGCGCCTCTGTATCAGGAGCTCTGTATTCCAGACCACATAAATGGAAGACGTCAAACTCTCAGGTCAGCGTCTACTTCAGCGGTAAGAAGGGTTGTGGATCCGGCAAGTCAACTCCAGAAAACTAGATTCAGCGAACGGGCATTTGCGGTGGCGGGCCCTAAAGCGTGGAACTTTTTGCCCTCCCTAATAAGAAACAGATTCAGAGACTTTATTTAAGAAAAGACTTAAAACGCACCTGTTTAAAAAATCTTTCCCAGAACATTTTTAATATTCGTTGATTTCTTTTACTATTTTATGTTATGAGCTGTTTTTTTTCTGTTTGTTTTTTCATTTTATTTTTCATTTTGTTATTCTATGCTTTAAGTATGTAAGAGTTTTTTGTGTGTAAAGCGCCCTTGAGGTAAAATATTCACAAAAATGGCGCTATATAAATAATCCATTATTATTATTATTATTATTTTCCAACAATGTTATCTCCACGCTTCTATTTTATTTTGTCCTTATGTGGAATGCAGAGCTGTGATAAGAAATTATTTTATTTTGAGATACTTAAGCTAATAACCGTGGAATGATATAATTACCTACCAATTTCTTTTGTATATTCAACTAATAATAAAGACATTATTATTTGCTTTATTTTATGAACTCTTTCCCTATAATACTCGCATATTAATTATTCTAATTTTTAAATTCATATTCAACATGCTTGTATGCTTAAAAAACAGATTGAAGTACACTACGGTCTAGAGTTGCGCGAGTGATGGTATTTTTGACCGGTGACACACTGACCATTATTTGAGATTTTTAAATTATTGTATTGATAATTGGTAACCGGTATTTCTAGAAAACAGATATTTCTCAGTTTAGAACCATCAATAAAAACCATGTGTAAACGGTTAAAATAGGGTTTGAACAACATGTACAATTTTTATTTTCTTTCACGAAAATTATAGGATTGAAAATATGGTTTTCGTCGGTATGATTTAATAACTATCCTTATAGATTAAATAAATCTACAAACACTTAACGCAATGTAACGTTCACCAATTTCATCCATGATAGAGTACCACGTCTATCAAATTTTTAGAAGTTGTATATATGTTTAACTTGCACAATTTGTTTCGTACGTGAGTTGAATTTCACTACCGCCACCCCTAGTCCAGAGGTTTTTCTTCCCTCCATAAATATAGATATCACTTTAGATAGTGAGATATCTATATTTTGATTGGAGTTCTTTAAAAATTTGGACAAACTCAGAATTTTCTGAGTAGAGTCTTACTTCTATTGTGACCTAGTCGATAGAGTTTTGTTAAATTTATTACAAATTTTTCATCGATTAGGCTTTTAAATATGGGGCACGAATACGTGGTTGCGTAACATGGAGCTGTCAAGCCAAAACTTTCCTCTATTGTACAATACTCGAATCACAATACACATTATTAAAATCGGATAATAGAAACGCATATTTTGTTAATAAAATGAGAATCAATTAATTGCCTTTTATTTTCAATTTTTTTTATGTTGTTTATTTGTAAATGCCATTGGAGAAAATATTCAGAATAACGAAATACATTTTTCTATTAGTCATTCCTTTAGGTTTATCTACAAGACCCGTCCCGGGTAATATAATCTGTATAAATAATAAAATGATTTTCTATCTCCGTGAAATTCTATCTGCGTTTGGCTTCAAGCAATGCAAGAATTTCGCAAAACAGTTTTGTTTCATTTCTTTTTTCTTCTTTTTATTCTCAATACTATCATCTAGTCATTAAAAATAATGAAATATCGCATCGCATTCCTCATCCACATTGATATATCCCATGAATATCATATTTTAAAATTTTTTGATATTCGTGGTATATATATATCTATATTTTGATTTTTACTTCCTCGTGATTACACTAGCAGGACATCCATGAAAAATCACGGAGCATTAAATGGTTCGCGTCTTTGCTAATCCCTAGTATATGTGTTATATTTTTGACGATCCGCGGAGAGGCGGTGGTAACAATGTCGTTAGGGTGCTGCGCTGACATTTGCGCGTCCAAGGTTCGCGTCCTTCTCTCCAGGCGTATAATTTCGTTTTTTTAGACGTGAATTTGAACGAAATCATGGACGTCACAGGTAGTTACAGGCAGACAGACAATGAAATTATTATATTTGATTATTTTCAGAAGTTCTAACGATACGGACTCCTGTAATATATTATTTGAGTAGTATATACTCAAATATTATTTTGTCATCAGTTCTCAAAAACATGATACAAATAAATATATTTTGACTTCGGGACGACATCCTAACATTTTCCTTTTCCACAGTTCACTTGACAGTTCAAATAGTTGCAGCAACATCATATGTCTACTAAGGAATTATTATTCCATATCTTTAAATTAGTTTTTTAATTACATACAAAAATATGAATTTTTTGAAAATACGTGCAGAAAAAATTATCAATCGAAAAAATATAATCCCTCGCCAGGGAAATGTTTCGGGTCAATATCCCGTGGTAATCAAAATATTTTTTGTGCGTCTTTCTAATTAATTCTACCTTATTTCTTTTAAATATCATAGAACTTTGTTATTAAATTGCTATTTCACAATCAAATTTAGTATCATCAAACCATAATATTATCATCAAATATATTTTTTTATGGCTGTAATACTTACTCTTTCGCTTCGCACTATGTCTTTCTTACTTTTTATGCCCTATTTATTTGAATAATTCTTGCTATATACCTTATTTCTTGTTATATGTTACCCATTATATACCTTTTTGTGAAAATTTATATTTATATATTTTAATAATCTTATATTTTTCTATATCGCATATTTGATAATTAAATATACGTATTCTTATATTAAATGTGTTGGATTGCACAAATTTTTCTATATACTAGAATAAAGTTTTATTTATTTATTTAAAACAAATTAGGGGTATAAAAGTAAGGGCAGTAATATCTCACTGAGGTATTCCTGAGATAAGTAAAACAAAACCGGTCACAACTCAAGGAAATTTCTTTGGAATCTTTGAAACCAATATCTTAAAGTTTTAAAAGAATTGCCGCTTCAGTCTGCTACTTTTGCTATTTTCATAATTCGATATGCTCTCTATGCTGTTATGTTTCAGCCTAAAATCGATATCAACTCTCATTTAAGTAAGAATGAAGCAGTCATTTTAACACGTGACACTAGCTTGGAGGTTTATTGTTTGAAGTGGATATTGCTGTCTTTGATTCCCATATAAAAATGAAGGTATTTTAATGAATAAATATTTATTTATAAAAAAAAATTGAAAAAATATAAGAGAATTTACGGACGTTACACAAAGTTACAGACAGACAGACATTATTATTATTGAAATTTATAAATATGATTTTGAAAGGGGTAGAGCTATATTTCTTATAAGATCTTAAATTCAGTAGGTACATTCTTAATTATAAATCCTCGGTGACTGCATTGAAAACACTTTTTTTTTAGTATTGCTGCTTCTGCTTTTATACTGCTCCAATTTAATTAATATTCCAATTGTGAATTAATTAAGTTAGATTAATACACATTTAAACGCCGCACTTCATTTCTTTAAAAACAAATGTAATAACAGTCACATCTTCAAAAACATTTCTACATTCTCAAAAAAGAAAGCTGCTAAATAACTAACCAGAATAACTACGAAGCCAAGTTATTGAGAAAAAACTTGATCTCATTCATTATAGTGTTGTCAGAGCAATAACGGTCGCCATGACAGTGACGGCACCACAGCCATGACTATGCAGCGCCATCTGCTCCAGTACCACTGACTACTTTTGAAATGAACCATCTCTTCCTGACATTACCAGATCCAACCATCCACACAGCCGCCGATCTTCCGCGGAAGAAGAATCGGCATAATTCAAGAATATGGCCTCATAACCAATATTTTTAAGAGTAAATATCCTCCTAGTTTCAAAATAAAACAGAATTGGTGCGCAAATAAATATTTAAGAAGATATTAAACTTTACAGTTTAGAAAATTTCACCTTGTATATTGCAATAATAATTTCGTTAAAAATACAAGAAATTCCTACGTTTAGTATTCATTACGTTTCTATTGCCTACAATTCACGTAAATTTTGGTTTCTCGTCAACAAAAAAAAATAAAATTCTCGTCAACAAAATCTCGTCGATGATTTACAATTTGTCCTTAGATATTGCCTCTCAAATATGAAAATGAATGATGAAATTACGGAAACTTTAAAGTGTGATATCTCTACATTTATAGTTTAATGCTTACTTGCGCGTCATTATCTTTTATTTTAAAATCAGGACACTCAACTATACCGTGGATACTTATGCTGAAAAGGATCAGTTATAATGGCCACGATCTTGGATTTAGCCGAATAATTTGTCATCAGGGCTGATAATGGACCCTGCAATGGGATCCGAAACGTCGGCCTGAAAGGTCGTAAGGAAAGGCATAAACCCATAAGAATAAACATAATAAACATAAGAACCCCAGTAAACACAAACTTGAAGATAGCTGAAATTAATATTATTATTATTATGGTGTCAATATAGTAGCGTACCGGGAGCCTATTCATATATGATTTGTTGAAAATCAAAAACCTACCTCTCCAAAAACCAAACTCCATTTTTTGGCAATTCAAAGGAAAAAAAATTATTTTTTGTCTAGTACTTGAATGAGTAGATTTTTAAAAAGCAACAATATCAGATTAATACTTGACCTGATAGTTAACTTAAATTTCACACAAATCTAAAAAAAAAATAGTGGTGGTGTATATTTATTTTGATACTCAGGGACTAATACAATACTAAGGACTACACATACATTCACATCTTTTAAATTTTTTATTCAAGCAAATATAAACCTCGCTACCAATATTTGAGGGTTATTAAAGTTAAAAATTTATTAAAAACCGAAACCGAGAACTCAATTTGAAAATGTTCACCTTTGAATCTCATGTACTTATCGATGACTCCCCTATTTTTATTAAGGGATAGATTAAATAAAAGTTCACAGATTGATTGGCCACCTGCATTTAAATGAAAGTCTGAATCCACAACCCTTGTTTACTCTCGCTTTACTCTACGCTGGATGAACCTTCGTAGACTGAATCTCGCAGATCCGTGATTCCGGAATGGGGAATACATTCATATTAATCTTTGCTAGATGCTTTTCGCGAGACATTTCTCACGCCAGATGTTTTAAAGCACTATAAATAATCATGTCATCAATGGTATAGTAGTATTGCCTGATACAAACCTTTTATTTTAAAGTTTTACTTACACATTTTTTTGCTTCTGTATTACCTATTTTCTGCCAACACCCCCGAAATCTAATGTCATAATATAAAATTATCTTACCCACTACTACAGTGTTCATATAAAGAAAAAAGTATTCTCAGGTTTTCACGGCCCTTCAGAATATTCTGGGTTTGGTTTTCTGAGATATTCTGCCTATTTGACCTCTCTGGCCGACGTTTCGACAATCCGATTGCTGGCTCTATCAGCAGGGCTAATGTGCTCACCTCATGCATCCGAAACGTTAGCCAGAGAGGTCAAATATACACGCAGAAAATACCAGAAAACTACACACAGAAGATCTACAAAAATATTTTAGGTTTGGTACTATAACTTTAGTCTGGCGGTCGCTGACTCCTATTCCATCTAGGATAAAGAAACATGTGACACTGAATGAAAGGAAATCCTGCTAATGTAATTTATTTATGATCCCTTGAGCCATTTCTTCATAGAATTTATTTTATTATATTTTGTAACATAAAGATTAACAACAGGTAGTCTATAAATAGTTCGTGTTACAATAAATAAAAATGTCAATGAATTTTACTACACTTACAGGAATAAAATGTTATGGCATATATTTTTTTAAGATTGAGAAATTAGAAACACAATATTCGAAATTAAATAAAGAGTTATGTTATCAATTTTGAGACGTTAAAGCATCTAACACGTAGAGTTCATGGTTTTCAAGATCACGTGATACGCAAAATTTCTTGACGTCCCAACCTCATCTGTCTCGTGTAAAAAACATTTATATATGCATCGATCACATCGATAAAAGCCAATTTTGAGGCTGTTGGGTAATCGACTGCAATTAAAAACTGCAGCAAGATTATTATTTCAAAGTGCACTCAATGTTTTATGTTCAATCTTCGCGAAACAAAAGCACCACAGTATTATAAATTGCTTGCGTTTCTTGAAAAATTATGGCTTTACTTAATATCATTTTTCGTAAAAAGAAAATGCTCCTCACTATATTACGTTCAAACATGTACACTTTTCTAATGAGAAATTTTATTAAAGTGAAATATCTTGCCAGCACCTGCACAAAACTCTCACGTGGTTTTTACGGCACCCACATCTTGTTTGTTCTAAACATGGTAGTGACTGAAGTACATGATGCGTTATCGTCTAAATTCTAGTGAATCAATTTCGACTATTCGTTTGGTTATCATTTTTTATTTAAATATTATATACTCGAATTTTAAATGTAAGAGAATGTTATCTTATCTCAGGTGAAATAAAAAAATACGTAAAATAATAATAAAATTAATAGATAAGTATTGAATAATGATTTAGTTTATGTTTTTCACCCAATTTAATGCCAAATCCATTTTTAGTTCTTTATTAACATACGTTATATACAAATAAAAATAACTCAGATGTAAAGATTTTTTCGAATCGATGCAGTGCGGAAAAAGTTTCTATATTTTTGTCCAACCGAGCCGGATCGAAAATATTCGATCTTGCAGTACTATACAAGATACACACCTAGTATATCTATTGATTCTGTTGCTTTACCTGACATAAATTTACCTGTCAAACATTGTATTGGAAACCTGAATTTCTAAAAATATGTCAGCATTTTATTGTTTAGTTATACCTGTTCATATCCCATCATTATTTAAAAAGTCACTTCTTAACAACATAATTTTTTTTTTACAATAATCTGAAACTTGTAGCACATTATATAAATACAAATTGTTTATTTACGATTATTATTTTATTCGTAACAACCATAACACTTGTCCTTACGATATTCACATTGTTTTATATCAATGATTGTTAGCAATTTTATTTTGTTTGCTTGTTCGCCACTTTTACTATAGGTACAGCATAACACGCATAATCGCTATGCACATCATATGCTTATTTAGTACATAATTGCATTGCAATGATATTTTGAATATAAATATGCACGTTGACAGAGTAGGCCGAAGATTAATGTAAGTGGGTTGCATTTGAAATAAATTATCTATTTTTGATTGTATTTTGAATCTTGTGTTATGTGTCTCATCGAAACAAAATAAAATTTAAAGAAAAATGCATTTTTTTCCGCGTTATCAAAAAATGAATACCTTTCAAGTATAACATAATTTTTGTCACTTTTGGCAGTAGGTTCAACCGCGGGTAGGTCTTAGCTTTTTCAAAAATTTTCCTCAATTGTGAATCCCTGCAAGGAGCCATTTATGTAAATTTGTATGCATATGTAATTGAAGATATCGTCGCTCCATTTTAGTTTTGTCCATCTTGTGCTAAGCAACTTCAATGACTTTGGTGAGTGTTTTTCGATCATCCTTTCTTCATGGCCCAATTAAACTATGTATTAAAGAATTAAGGTTATTATTACGGTTGTTGGACATATTTATGTGTTAAATAAAACGTATATTTTAGAAGATACGGAAGAAATAATCATTTCGGCTTAAATCTCCGCTGCGTAAGACGCTCTCCTGATGATGCTGAATAAGACTTCAGCGAAACGTACGGTTCGTATAAAATATTTGTTTTATTTAACACATGAAAACTTTATATTTGAACATACCTTGAACGCACAAAAACAAATATACGCCTCTGAATTTTCCTTTCTAAAACGTATTGTGCACAGATTTGGGTTAACTGCCCGACAGTCCAACATGTTAATTTTTATAATTTTTAAAATTTTTATAAACATTTTTCTTTTCTTATAAAAAACATCAAACTGATCAATTTAAATCTATATTTGAAAAATTTATTTTTCTAAAGGATATTTAAAGGATATTATATTATAATAAATATATTTCCAAAATACTGATTGTTACATAAAATTTCGTGTAGATTCGGTTTTTTCCGGGGCTTTTGAATTTTTGTTAAAATTTGGGGCAAGCGAGTGGAATTTTTGAAATTTTCATGAAATATATGTTATTGATAATAACGCATAAAACGTACCATAGCAGCCTCGTATTATTATTTTATTTTTCACTGTATACAGTATAACGGACAGTATTTTTACTGTTCATTGTTTTGATTTTTAACCTGCAGGCTTTTGCCAGAAGGCACAGCAACCACAATTATTTTATGACAGCTGAATTTGAAAAAAAATAACCCATAAAAAACGAGTTTTTGTTATACTCCTTTTCTCTTTTGTATTGTTTCCAATTTGATATTTTTTCAACATATAGCCGACAGATCGGACCCATGGCTCGAATCGGACTAGGTGAAACAGGGTTCGCACCTTCTCTACGCGTCTTTATTATTTGTATGTAAATTTCAAAAAATCAAAAATTGTACTTTAATAATTAAAAAATTTTAAACAAAAAATTGTTAGATCATTTTTATAGTCGTTGCGAGTCTGCTTGCAAAGTTTCAGCTCGATTAGATCACGGGAGAAGGGTAAAAATCGATCCAAAGTTTTTTCGTCAAACAAGCAGACGCTACGAGTTAAAAGAAAGGGTGTAAAAAAACAACAAACACACCGCTTGCTAAACAAAATTAATTTCATAAGTATACCCTTCGGATATAATTATATAAAACATATAACTTACCTTGCGAAAA
This sequence comes from Agrypnia vestita, assembly GCA_016648135.1. NCBI lineage: Eukaryota > Metazoa > Arthropoda > Insecta > Trichoptera > Phryganeidae > Agrypnia > Agrypnia vestita. Next base: position 83,150 of record JADDOH010003053.1, read on the forward strand.
TATTTATTCCTTTCATTTTTCCATCATCCTTGACCATCTGTCTCTTTTCTCTTCAACTCATCCCTTATTCCTTAATTTCCCCTTTTGAATGTCAGAATCCTACCCTATTGTACTTTTCTCCGTCCTTTTGAGAATTGCACCAAAGTAATAATTAACTAATTTAAATTTAGTCCCACGGTAGACGTCCTCTAGGTTTATGTGCAACAACAGACTTTCAGGATTATATAAGTATATATTAAAAATATGTAACCGTACAGATTTATTACTCTGGGAAACAAGTACGATTTATTTATTTAATATATATAATATATACACTATGTCATTGGACACAAATTTAACTCAAATGCTATTTTGTAATTTGCACTTATCATCACTGGATTACTCCACAAACAGTTAGCTACTCTTGTACTCCATACCTTACCGTATATATAGGTACAGATTCTATAACAGCTCGTTTCTCGCTATGACTTCACCAAAAGTCAGAATACGACTTTTAAGTATCGATGGCATTACTTGATTATATGGGAAATTTTATTTATTATGTTCTGGTATATAGAATCTCGTCATAATATGTGTGCTTACCATAAACCAAATTCAAAAACATGTATGATTGACCTTAGAATCCACGGACTCCAGATGGGTGTGGAAAAAAGTCATATATAGTTTAGAAAGTCCATATACCTAATCATTGTATAATGTAACTTCTATTTTATCTTCTCTGTTTTTTTTTTACATTTTATAATATCTAGTCCCACAAAACGTCTAAAAAGACGTTTGTCTGTAGGTTCATTTTTACAATTAAAAGTTACACTACTACAAAATATTACTCACTTTATAAACATAAGAGATAAAAAACGAAAACAATTAAATACAAAAAACAACTTAAAAGAAATTTTCAGTACAAAATTAAAAAATTTAAGCAAATTAAGAAAAGAGCAATAAATAAAGGAAATTTAAAAAAAATATAGCAAAAAGGAAAGAGAAAGAGAAATATATATTAATATATACATTACTAATTATTCATTGTCATTATCATAACAAAACACTTCACATCATTTCAATATTAATATAGTTCATATATAACTTATGTCGTTTTCTATTAACTACTTTTTAAGTTCTGACACTGATTTTGGAGTTTTTAGGCCTGAGGAAAAGGTACTTTGTATTTTGTTCAAGAACATTGGAACTCTGCTATAATAATAATAAAATCTGCTAGACACTTTGCTTTTAACATTTCATCCATATTTTCCCCCTGTCTTAAATTGAATTATATTACCGTATTTTCACCGGGGTTTATTACAAGATATTTATAATTTTTATGATATAAATTATAATTGTTCGAAGAATATATTTTCTTCTGAAAAAAGACTTGAACTTTGTGGTGACATTATTATTAAAATAAAACACAAATCACTTTGTTTTCACCACTTTATTAGATTATATAATCTACATGTTTCGAGAACAATGTTTTCTTTTTTTTGTGCAGTAAAAGTTTTTTTTAGTAAACAAACAATCCTGATGAAGAGAACATTTTTCTCGAAACACGTAGATTGTCTAATAAAGTGGTGAAAACAAAGTGATTTGTGTTTTATTTTAATAATGATAAACTAGCCTCAAGACAGTATTTTCTACGATGCACTATATATATCACATTTAAGAAACACTAGTGGGGCACACAGTAATAAACAATATGTTACGATTAACTATACCAAAAATGAAAATTAAATTCGGTCAACGGCAAGCCAGCTTTCTCTCACATATTTGTACAATATGTGAGAGAAAGCTGCATGGAAAGAGGAAAAAAATTAATAAGAAGTTCGTAGCAACATGGTTAATTAATCTTTACATTAAAGCCCGAATTCAATTCAATACATAGATGAATTAAAGGTTGAGGTACGCCTTAAAAATGTAATTTTCAGTACAAAATAACACTTTTAAGGTTTACCTTGATCTGTAAATCATCTAAGTATTGACTCTGAATTCGAGCTCTAAATGATTTAAAAGTAAGGTACGCTTGTAAAACATAATTTTCAGTAGAAAATGATACTTCTAAGGCATACCTTAGACTTTAAATCTTCTGACTCTGAATTCGAGCCTAAGTGTTAACGCATAATTACTAAATATTTCAATATAATTACAAATGTGGATAATATTTATTCACCATTTTTAAAATTTAATTAATCTACTCTTCTGTATCTTCGTACGATGAAAGCACAGAGTTCATATATTGTATTGTGATTAATCGTTAGAATATATCATTATATTGAACGAGTTTTTTTAAGTTGGTAATAAGACAGTAATTTGTTTTCTTATATTGACCTTCCTGATTACCGAGACCTACTCAATCTTGCTTCTGTTACCGCGGGTGTTGTTTAGTTTGATATCCTATAATTAATTACATATTTATATACATTAACTGTTAAAATACCTTTCAGAAAAATTCTGGTTAAATTTTCTGCAGTTTTAATCATTTCATTAGTCTTGTTTAAAAGCGAATGAATTTTTAATATTCGCTATTAGTTACTTTATTGATAGTCTAACGTTAAGGAGAAAATAATTATGAGATATTTTTCAAAAATGAAAACTTCGAAGTAACTTACCTCCACCGATATAAGGACATTGATGTTGGAACTTTTTTGATTCCTAATTACAGTAATGTACCTATAAAATATCGTAGACTAGCTCTGTTTCACTCTGTTTATTATAATTTGGAAATAAATAAATGTTTATTTTGTTCCAGTTTGTAATAGAAAAAGAGGAGTAGAAAAGTAGTATTGACTAGTCTAGTGGAATGTGGGTTTTGTATTTCATCCTTCTTAATTCCCGAGTCTCAATATCTAGGCAGGATGCTTACCTAGTAACTTACCTAGACATTGAAGATACGAATTTGGAAAAACCTTCGAAGTATTATTTTCCAACAACCTCCTCTCGTTTCACTTTACACACGCTCCACCATTATCTTTGCGGGTTAATGTAAAGAAATATACTATTTAAAAATGTTCAGACTTACTTACCCTAAATAGTGTACTTTTTTCGCTTGCTACAGCAGACTCTGTTGAGCTTATTTTAAAGCTCTCCGTTCAACACAACTCAACTGATATGAATCTCAGCTGTAATGAGTAGGTACCTCGAAAGTTATGTGCTCTAAAATTCATAATTAAACATCTGAAAAGTGTGATTACGACCTAAGTGTAGACCTTAGAATACCATCGTCCTATTTTATATCCTTATATTTAAAATATTTTTTTATTTATGAACTGTTTCATTCTGTAATCAGGCGGCCATTGCAGTAAACATTATATATTTAAGCGCTGGTTAAGATCCATACTTATCCTATACCATTCATATTACTGATGTCGTTATATTTGATATGGACAGAATACCAAACTAAACCAACTCAAACTTTAATTCAACAATTTCTCGGCGATTAGAACCTAAGATGATGGCCTTGTAATGGGTTGGTTTAACTTATTTATTTAAAAAAATTAAACTATTTTTTATTTTATCTATTTACGCACTTTTGATTACCTAAATAATGTTCTAATGGCGCGTTGGCAATTTCTTCCAACTAACCACACAAGTTAGTGAAACAATTGAAGCATATTTTCGGTATTAAATGTTACAGTGACAAAATTAGATCCATCATATCCAGACGAGTAGCAGATGGATTGGGATAGGGAAGGGTTAAACTATGTTTTGGAAAAGGGTAAATTACTTTAATTATGTAATTAAAAAAATTAAAAACTTTCACAAAACATCATAATGTGATTATGTGCACTGTTAATTCCACAGCCAGCCGACTGCAATGAGGAGCTGAAGAATTCAATGAAAAATTCAGAAGGGGCATTATGAATGAGGATGGATAATAACTGAACTACTGTCAACTGAACGGAGTGGATGACCTTGATTACATAGAAAGTTGAATTTATATTTCAGGTGCTAAAGTGAGTGAGGATTGAATTATGTTTTAGCATCTATCAGTTGCACTTGCTCCCATTTAGATAAAAATTTTAATTAAGAATTTTTTGACAAGGTATTGAGCTTCAACCTCATTTAATGAAGTGGAGTTCAGTTATCTTAACAGGTTGAAACTGAATGATCATCATGAATATTTTCAACGCAATTAATATCAAAATATCAGAAAGGTCGTAGAAACTCGTCAGAATGTCTCAGAAAACTCAAACTAGAAAATAATTAATGGTTATTTTTTTTACTATCATTTTATTTTTTATCGATATATGAGGCTCAATTACTATAGCAAAATACATTACAAAAACATACGAAATTAAAAAAATTACTGGGTATCGAACTCTGAACCACAGGAGAGCGCAGTGAGAGCAATTAAGCATGACATTAAAGTAAACATGTATTTTGGAAAATACTAAACACAATATCTTCTGATTATAGTATTCTGGGATGTGTATGTGACCTTTCTGGTCGACTTTTGGATCCCATTGCAGGATCCATCTATAGCGGGTAGTTATTAGCAGGTATTGCTTGGCAATGCCGTACAATGTGATGATGGATCCTGTAACGGGATCCGAAGCGTCGGCCAGAGAGGTCACATATACACGACAAAATATCCCAGAAAACTACACAAGAAGATTCTGAATACCTGAGAACATTTTTAAATACAATATATCTGTTTTCATACTAAATATTTAATTTAAATTTTTCCAAAATATATGCTTACATAAAAGTCATGTTTCAATATATTCGCTGCAACCGCCTGCTGAACTAGGTAGATACTCACAAGAAGTCAGTGTCAGGCCCGCTGGTCTACTTTTGCCGTCATAATGGAAATGAATTTTTTCAAGATATGTTCTTAAATAAAAATCATTTTTTAGAAGCGATTTTAATATCATTACAGTCATTAAAAGCAAAAATATTATCAGTATAATTACCTTAATTATTTGTAAAAATATAAAATTTTATTTAAATAGAACCCTGTAATTATACTTCCCGTGGCGCTGGTAGGGGGTTGAAATTACCAGGAGTTTGAAAGCCCGGGGTTCATTTGGAACTAAGTTATTGTGTTTGTCGGTCTTACAGTCAACATTGTTAAAACGAAAGCTCTTTATTATTTGTCTGGGATTTAACATCCGAAAATTTGATTTTGTTTGTGACGTGTCAATTTAACTCCGCGGCTATGCGGCTTGGTATAATATAGTAAATTCTGATGAAAACCTTGTAAGTAATTACTCAGCGCTTCGGGGTAATTCAACAACTCACCATAAACAATACAGACTTTACTAAAGAGGCAAGAAATTAATAGTAAAATATTTTTTCCGTCCTATGTTTTAATTATTTATGAAATACATGATTAACTAACTAACCATCGTGCCGTTTTTCCGCGGTGGTGGGCAGAAAGGATGGAGCGCTGTAATCTACTTGCCTGGAGAAAATATAAAATTAACGTAAGAAAAAAAATATATCGATGTATTTTGCCTTAAAGTAACTAAAATGTCAACTAACGATAATATTTATTATGATTCAAATTATTTGTTCTTTTTTTTAATAGAGATGTGAATACGGAATACGTGTCACATCAATATTCTTACTATTTTCAAACAAAGCTAAACGCTTGTGCTATGAAAATGGGACTAACTTGCTGGTCTTAGGTGAGATTCGAACCCGCGATATTTGGATCATGAGGCGAGAGTCTAACTACAAGACCAACATGCTTTATGGTTTGTATATTTTTTTATAATAAAAATTATTGGTTCATTGTTTTAATCTTGGTTGTAGCTGTTTAATTTTATCGAGATACCATTTAAATGTCAGCCCGAAGCCACTTTACTTCAACTTTTATACATCCATGGTCAATTAAAAATCTATTCTTCTTCTTCAACCTTCATCTCTCCACTGCTGCATGTAACACAAAACTAAAAAATATGTATAATGTGGATACATTATTGTAAGCTTAAAAAGATACCCAATTAACGGTTGATTTCAAAATAAATATTTTCTCTTCAACAATGTGCTTTGTGCCGTAATGAGAATTTTTCAACTTCATTTAATAGGTAAATATTTTCAAATGAACATTATAAATTCTAGTCTTCTATAAGGAATAGAAATTCTTATTTTTTTCACCCAACCCTTAGTGACCTCTTTACTATATGAACAAAATTAAAGTAAATTATTTATTTATTGCAGAATGCATCAAGTTCAAATCTCTAAATAAATATAATTACAAATAAAATTATGTTCTCTAAATAAAAAAATTATAATTTACGATAAATCACTTCTTAAGCATCATAAAATGGTCCCACAGTATTATTCAGACTTTATAAGTAGTTTTGACACAAATCAACATTGTGTTCGCCGCATATGGATTTTTGGCATTCGAAAACAAGTGTTTTGGTCATTCAATTTTTTTATAGGGACGAAACTCACAGAAGTGACGTTCCTATAGTTCCATCTCATCACTAATAAACTTTGTACATTTTGAAGTACGTTCGTAATATTGTCACGTAAAGAGCGCTTCAAAGTTTGGGCATCCAGTCGTTTTTGCATCCATGGTGAAGTCGAGTCAGTACTTAATTTTTGCCTTGTTGAGCAACCCATAAAACACCGCGCTGGGCCACCTATTTGTCTTTCTGTTGGATGATATGGAGAAGTACATTTGATAGAAAAAATCAACAATGCCTGTTTCAAGAATCTCTTCCACAAGAATCTCTTGGCTAACCGTCTGACTCGCAAATTCTACGTAGTCCACCATTTCGTCATTGACATCACTTCTGACTTCGTCTAGTGTCATTAAATCTTTCTCTTCTGAATCTGTATCCTCGGGAGAAAAATTATCATCATTATCTTAAATGGATGCTATATATTCCACATTCAGCTGTCAAAGAGGACACCATCTTTTCCTTGGACCTTATAATAATATTTAGTGTTAGAATTAAAACAAAATACTATAATTCAATCCAATAAAAACATCTCTCAGTAAAATCGCAAAAGTTACACAAAGCCCAAGCACACGTAAAACATTTCGATTACTTTAAAATTGTGATAATTACCGGGGTGACTCAGTAACTTCCAGATAGCTCTTGACGGCTACTAAGTTGCTTAGAAAAGTCGCGGCGATCGAAGCAAGCGTGCGACGGAGATCGCAAATATGCGTTTGAGCATACGTCAGAATAACCTAGATTGGGCTTCTAGGGCTGATTATCATATATATTCATATCAAAGGTGGAGGAGAATCCTGCTTACGAAAACTTTCTCAGAGATATGGAACAGATCAATATCTAAAGCGATATTATTCAGCATAGTGGTAGCTCTTCCAAGAGGCATAACCATCGTCAAGGTCCTATATATTGGAATGTGAAACAATCTATGCCGACCTGTCAAAGGTAATTAATTATCAGGAACATACAGACCAATGCTCTGCATAATTTCAGGAATATCGATCATACCGCGCAACAATCGATAAAAATACGTAATCAAAAACACATTCCTTCTAGTCTCTAAACTATTGTAGCCAAGCTATGGAGATCGATTGAGTAAAACCAAGGATAATGCCCGTACTCTGTCATGTATAGATATTATGATAAATTCCATAAATGCGGAACAGCTATATTTGGTTAGCAAATTTGATACACATTCACTTTAATAAGCAAACTGTATGCGGTTTTCATATGTGCAATTGTCGTGTAACATTATTTTGACATTAATAATAAATATTTGTACGAATTAAAGATATATGCCCTTTCCTCATGCTGACGGGTCACTTAGATAATTTACGATTTCACACTTTCTCACAATGTACAAAATCGTTATTTCTCAAAGATTTATTAAACTTTTTGTTGGAAACTGCAGATGTTATAAGCATTTGGGGTATTAAAGGTCTGTCATCGGACATAAATGCTTTGTTCGCCTCCGTTTGGTGTGATTATTAGCAATAACTCCAAGTAATAGCTCTAACCATGTGGGCACAGAAGGCATAAGCTGGTTTAACTCTTGTTATAAACCGTGCAATAGTTGTATAATTAACGAACAGATAAATTCCATGAATACACGTTAGGTTGTTATCATTTTATAATTACTTACTCGTATTCCGTAATAAAATTATGCAAATCTGATTACTTTTACATACATAATAATTCAAATATATTGAGGATAAATGGACGTTAAAATTAATGATAAAATGAGATTAACAATAGAGAATAACATTTATAAATAACTACTTTTAAAATATTTTATTATTTGTTATAAAATTATTAATAATTTTAATAAACTAAGTTTTTCAAATTAATAATTTTAAAAAAATTCATTATGAGTTGAAACAAGCTATTTAATTTAATTAAGAAAAATTGTAGAAGTCTCACAGAGATGAAGCTATTTATGTGGGAAACATGTATGGATTATTTTTATTTATTTTATGGGTTGGCGAGAGGGCTTACAATCTGTATTAACTGTCTAAAGTGATTTACACAATGCAACTTTCACAAATTCCAGAGTTAGAACATTCACATATTATCAAATATTTTAAAATTGTAAATTTACTATCCTCTTTATCTGTAACCTTTCAAATATTTGTAGGGATAATGCAAAAGCCATCTTTAGTCGAAAACTAGTCATTTTCATGATACAGTAATAGTTTCGTATCTCTGAGACTTCTATAATTGGTCTCAATTAATGATTATTCCTTTGTGGACGAAATCCAGTAATTGTTTTCTTAGAACATAAAAAATAATTAAAATTCGTAAATACATCAAAATAAAACATACGTATAGAAAAAATAATATTCATTTTAAATTATCAAAATTATATAATCGTTTATTTATATTTAATGATTGTACGAGTACTATAAAGTTTATTATTTTTAAAAAGTACATTTATGGTTAGGTTCAAATTATTATTAATAATAAATACAAATTACTATTACTAGTAGGTATGTACTATTATCATAATCATTCAATGGTTATTGCTACTCCCCTATATTAATACGAAAATATTTTAGTTATAAATTTTAAATAAACCTATTTATTAATTTGTAACTAAGATTTTTTAACCAATGCTATAATATTTTATTTTATTAGACCCTCGTATTGATATATCTACGCCATACATATTTTATACCTTTATATAAAACTTTATCGTTTAAATCTTGGAGTCACTTTGACTATAGATAGTGATATATTAAATTAAATCATGTCGAGTACTTACAGTTCGAATCGCTATTATTTTCTCTAAAGATATTCAGTAAATCGAACCTCTTGTCCGTCAAGTAAAAAAATTACAATCCGCCGCACAGTGATACGCTCCACTGTCACATATGGAAGTGGAACGCAACTCTTACAAAATGCTGAATTTTACGAAAAATACATGTGCTGGAAAGAGATAAAATCAATGAGGTCAGTGACGTATTCACAATAATCCAGAGTTAAAATGTAGTTTAATCTACCAACGTCCTGACAGTTCGCATTAGTAAAATCACAAATAATACTCATTTTTTTATATATGGTTTTTGTGTTTAATTTATTTTAAGCGAAATTTAAAATAAATTAAATTTTAAGTTTAGCGGGTTAACTATTTTTAGTGTGACAGCTGTTTCGGCTTGCAAGGCCATTATCAAACAGTGGATATACCACGCATAATCGACTTATTTATAAAATTTTAAGTTACCCCTTCCATTTAGAGTAATTAGATATTTTTGGTGAAGCCCTGTAAAGTTTGTTTTCACTCGTTCGTAAACCGAGGCACCTTTAATGATAAGCGCCTTTTAATGATAAGGAAATAAGTCGATTATACGTGGTATATTCACTGTTTGATAATTTTCTTGCAAGCCGAAGCAGCTACTACTCTAAAAATACTAACTCATACTAAAAATAGTTAACCCGCAGAACCTAATTATAACATTTATTAAAATTTAATTTATTTTAAAATTCACCAATAATAATATTTATTAAAATTTAATTCATTTTAAATTTCATTTATGATAATTATTAAACCTTAATTTATTTTAATTTTCGCTATAAATACTACGATTTTACCATATAAACTAAATCAGTGTATCAAGAGACCAAATGGACTATGCCAATTGTATATTGTTGACGTGAACCTCAATCTTTAATATCAGAAAAACTCAGACATTAAACGTCTACATCTCAGAAAGCATACTATTTAAGTAGATTTTAATGGTGTCAATAAACTGAGGACTGAGAATAGTTTTTCGAGATTGCATCAGCCGCGTTCCCTCTTCCGCTCCTCGCTTGTAAGGGTCACACAAGCAGAATGAATTTTGCATTTAAAGTCCGATGGGGATAAAACAACAAGAAACAATACATTAACAGCTCTTCTATACTTTCGATGTATATATATATATATATATTATATAATATTATTAAACATATTTTTTATATATACTATAATATATATATATATATATAATATATAGTCTCTATATATATATCTAATATACTCTATTTGCAGTTTAGCAAAGAATACTTCCCATTGTTCGGAAATCGACTAGCGAGAAGACGTCAAAGCTTCGTTTGATATTCTCGTAAAACAGTCGATTACTTCCCGAATAAAAAATGGAATAATATAAATAAGTGAATTAATAATTCAAAGAGAAACATATAACTATCAAATATTGACGACTTGTTAAGTCGCTGGGATAGTGAAATTGGTAACACGCTGTGCGCGAAACACAGAGGTCCGTGGTTCGAATCCAGGTTCCAGCATTTAATTTTTCAGTTTTATTATTTGATATTTGTGTGTTTCTCTTTATTTCATTTATTTATTTCGTATTAATATTATATATATATATAATAATATATATATATAATATTATATATATATATAATATCTCGTAGCAAATAGCCTTGCATAATTTGAAATGTTTTTTGTTCTCCCCCAAAGTACTAGGTACAAGAGACCTTATACATGTAGGGTTTTAAGTGTAAAGCTATTGCAAAAAATCGAAATGAAAAATATTTGGCCGATAAGTAAATCAATAGATTTTTTGTTTAAGTCTTTCTTATTTATTCATTCAATTTAATTTGTTTTAAAAATGTTTTACCCAAAATGATTGAAATATTAAAAGAAATTATTTTTCGTTCACAAAATTGTATTTATTTACCTTCAGTTTTTCAATGGAGAAATATTAATTTGTCATATCAATTAAATTCACATAACTTGTCAATAAGCAATTCCAGTGATTGCCTTTGCCAGAAATTACTGGTAAAAGCTTTTATATTAGTCTCGTATGGGGATTGCTAATTTCAAAGCATTTGCCAGCTTTGAAGTGGTACTGTTGGATATGAGCTTACGAATAGTATATTGAATGGTTCGCGCTGAATATATTCCAGCTATTCAGATAGGAGTTAATTCCAGCTTAATGTTATTTCACTAAAAAGTTAGGACTCTCCAACTATTATTTACACAAATCTATTCAGTAAAATAGATTCTCGTAATGTTTAGACAATGTTAAAAATACAGAAAATGTTAAAATAAATTATTTGTTCTTGCTTTACTTTATTTTTCCACACTTCCACTTTCAATAATTTCCGTAATAAAGGCTGGCCCTTCGGGTATACTGAATTTAAATTTCCCACCATTTTATTTATATCTAATTTGGCAACACTAATGTTTGACATTGTCATCTGCTGTCATTGAGATTATTAAAACTGTTTCGTTTTTTATGTAAGAATTGCCAAATTAAGCAAAAAATATGATAGGAAATTCAAATTCGGGTTGCCGGATTGGCCAGCCTATGATAAATAATATATCTCAGCTTTATAAAGTCAAAATTGCGATCTCGGAAAAGGAAAAAAATGCTTATTTTTTAATGAAGGCCAGAATGAATACAATTATTTTAAGCAGATAATTAAGCAAATAACATTCTTGAATAAAAATTTGTTTTATAAATGTATAGAAATAATTTTAAAAATGTTGATGTTCTAAAATTATCTTTATTACAGTAATATGTAAACCATAAAATCTTCCAAGGGATTTTGGTGGGATATTGTGTATAGGTATTTGGAATGAAATTTTCACCCAAACAGAGGCATCTTCGCGCGTCGGCATGTGACGTATGTCGTGTGAGTGTCACATGGTGTGTGCGTGAGATGATTCAGGAGAGGCGAGGTGGTGGATAGATATAGGGCGCAAATGATACTCATGGTTAAGCGGTGTTATTTATCTCGGCAATATACAGATGTGGTGTTGAGCACAGAAATATCACTTGCGATCGCTACCGCGGTCGGCCACACACCGGTTGATCTTATAGACGGCCGCACCGTGTTAGTTGCACCGAGCCCTTGATTGGTGGATGATGGCTGAAATGTGGAGCTAGAGCCGGATCATAACATTATATAATTATACATAGTTTTTTTTAATTTATTTATTTTTATTTTATTTATTTATCTTCATCTTGTTACATGACATAGGAGATGGAGCCGCTCATCTCACTAGGAAGAAACTGTGCTGATATGAGCAGCTGAACAATATAGTGAGAACAAAACATAATAAAGATATACAAAAAAATACTATATAACTATAAGATTAATTAATAAATTAATTGAGTATATAAATATAAAATGTGGATAATAAGAACAGTATATATTGTATAATACAAAAGCAATAGTGAAAGTAAAGTAATATACATAAAAAATCATATGCATGGATAGTAACAAAATGTATATATAATAAATAGCACAGTTAAAAAGTATATTTAGGTATATACCTATATAAGAAAATTAAATGAATGTTTGTGTATATTAAATAGTGATAAGAAATGAAGTTTAATGAGCAATAAATTATGACCTGTTTTCGGCAGTTGGGTATTTGTGCAAATGCAGGTGACAATAATGTATTCTGTTTACATATCAAAATTTTATCGTCAAATATTGATTTATCGAATCTTCTAGTAACACTAAGGGATTCGATTAATTTATTATATAAAACGTATTTTATACAAAAGACGTTGTTTTTTTTAATTTACGTGGTCTCAAACCGAGTCTCTAAATTAAATCTTTAGAATTGCTTTGTATTATAATCAAAATCTCCGCAAACCAGTATGAGTCTTGTAACCGGAATCATTTGTGATTTTACAAACATATTCCCAAGAGATTAGTGGATATATTTTTACTTCCTTTCTTTTAACTCGTGGCGTCTGCTTGCTTGCCGGCTTGCCATCGAAAAAACTTCGATCGATTTTTAACCCTTTTCCCGTGATCCAATCGAGCTGAAACTTTGCAAGTAGACTCGTGGCGACGATCAAAAAGATCTATCAAATTTTCGTTAAAAAAATTAATAATTATAGTATAATTTCGGATTATTAGAAATTTTAATGGATTTTTCAAATTGGAATCATTAGAAAAGTTTGATTACTAGCAACGGCGGTCCGATAACATCGCGGAATATTTTCTAAATTTGAATTACTCCGTCGGTATACATAATAGGTACTTCACTACGAATTTCGAAAATCTAAATTGACTGACAAATGTTTTTAGAATTTAATCTTCAAAGCATGAAGTGTCTTTTCAAAGCTCAAAACATCTGACATTTATTTCAGTGTCATGTTATATGTTTTAATTCGTCTTTAATTTTTGTTATATTTTACAAAGAAAGGGAGTATAATTAAAACTTGGTTTTTATGGGTTAGTTTTTTAATCTTATCATAAGTAATAACCAGTGCTTTGACATCTTTCAGATGAAATCGTGACATATAACGTCGTATAAAAATATAGATATTCATCGTCGCCGGGAGATGAATTTTGTATGGGGTTGCGAACGGATCACAGCACCTGCGGCCTACCAGTAACATTGTGTACAAAGAAACCAAAAATGAAAAAGCATCTGGTTTGCAAACATAATATGAGGACAATCATAAAAGCTTGCGACGTAAAAGTCTTCATAAAAAAATGGGGGTTTTTGCCTTCCCAATAAATTGCGCAATTTCATAAGACTCCACAGAGCAGAAGGTAATTTCTGCTTTTATTAAAATGTTGCCGTAAAAAATGGCAAAGACTGAAATATATATATTACACGTTTCAAGAAATGTGCGCCTCTCTTTTGTTTCATGTCTCAAAGAATAAAGCAAAATTGGGCCATTGAAATTCTAAGTAAGAAGCAGCTAGAGTCACACATTGAAAAAAGCAGATTTTTTTAAAACAATTAAATTTAGTGCAATGCCAAATTTATTTTAATGGGATAAATTATATTTTTAAATTGTATTATTTTGTCTATTAAGAAATTACATTTATCAAACTTATTAATATTGGCAAACTTATCGGCCACTAACTATCTAGCGAGATGTCAACAGCATGCAATGAGTACATTGAAGCATAAATTTATAAGTACCTACCCATATATTTTGGAAAAAATCAAAATAAAATGAGTATTTCGCACAAATGAACAGGTATTAATTAAACCCCGTTCTTGTAAAAAAGGTGTTGTGTTGGGTAGTAAATAAAACATATTTCTCACATTAAACTATTTTATTATTTTAAAATTTCGTTTCAAACCGAGTCTCTTAGGTAAAAACTATATCTTATAATAAACTGCAACTTATTTATTTACTACGACATTATGCTTTTGAATTGAGTATTTTAATGGACTTTTACATAGTTGTTCTAAAATGTACATGCTCCCAGTAGTTTTTTAAACAAGTTGTTCTAAAATTTACAAGCTCCTAGTAGTTTTTTAAACAAGTTGAACATATACGAACCAGCCGTAAAACTAGATTGTATACCAAAAATTACATGTATACATTACTTCTTGTCTTTATATTTTGATAATATTCCTTTCACAATTATTATCATATTTTTCAGATTTAATATCAACTTACGAGATTGTGGGCGTAAATTTTGTTTATTTTAGTTGAGATGAGTTTTTTTAAACTTTTAAATACATAAAAGATATTTTACGCGCGATCTCTAATCTCTATATTTTTGTGTATGACTACCTTAAAAAATATTTTGAACCGCGGCGAGCGAGTGGTTATGAATTTTATTTAAAATTACAATTGTATTAATTTAACACAATCTTAATTTAATTTAATTTTGGAATGCATCAAAAAGCCTTTGAATCGTGCATACTTCCAGTGATGACGTATGGAGTGGAGACGATGGTGCTTACAAAGAAAAGTGTAGAAAAGCCCAACGCAACGATCCATGGAGAGATCCATGCTTGGAGTAAGCCTACGAGATAGAATTAGAAATGATGAAATTAGGCGCAGAACTAGAGTAATGGATATCATGGATCGTGTAGCTAAAGCTAAAATGGCAATGGGCAAAATATGTTGCAAGGCAGGATGCTACAAGAGGGCCTCCCAGAATTCTGAAATGGAGACCTTGGGAGAATAAAAGACGCCTCGGAAGACCTCAAAAGACATGGGCCGATGATATAGCCGCTGTGGAGGGAAAAAAATGGCTAACAACAAGGAAGGATGTAAAGGGAAGGAAGAGTCCTATATCCAGCAGTGGAGAGACGAAAGCTAATGATGAAGAAGAAGAAAACACAATCTTATTCGAGTTCAACTAATTTATATCCGTATAACCCAGTTGTAAGACGACTATTCAATTTTAAAATTATACATATTTTTAGTGCTGAGATTTTATTTTCATTCATTCCATTTCTTCTTTTCACGAACTATATAATAATATATAGAATACAAAACATGAAATTTACCGCACAGTGGTAGCTCCCATGTGACGTTAAATAAATTAATCAACGTGAAAATGCGTGTGTGAATAATTGTGGTGTTGCAATCAGACATCGAGTAATTAAATATTCTCGTGTACATGTTTGTAATCAACATTTTGTTCAAATAAATAAATAATTTTGATGTGACATTTGAACTAATTGCACTATGAAAAATATCTTTAAAAAATAGTTTGATATTCATCGCATTTTTTGGTATATAACATTGACCACCAGTATAAATAGACATGAACTAATTTTAATTCATTGTCCACGTTTGGTACCAATACGTTCGCAATGTTTGAAAAATTGCTACGTATTTACAACTTTTGAAACGATTACAAAAAAATTCTTTTAAAAAATGTCGTAGTAAATTTGTCGTGTTTTATTATAAGAAGACATTTTACCTAAGGCGATTGTCTGGAAATGTCGGCAAAATTCAGCGCTTTTGCTCATAGCTTCTTTTGCATTTTATGTTAATTTTTTTTAACAAAAGGTTTTATATTAAAATTATTGTACCATGTTCCATATACTTTTAATAAATGTATTGTATGTAATCTAAAATGACAGAAACTTAATTGTTTAATCTTTTAATAAATTACCGAAACAGCAACAAAAACATAGAATTGAATAAAATTTTACCTATCATGGGGTTTTTATAATTATATGGAGTAATGTTATCATCAACAATATAACAAATTGAACAATTATCTTTAATCTATAAAAAATTTACAACATTTTTCAGTTAATTATTTTCGTATTATCTTTAAATGAAGTGTTCATATGTATCTAAATATATATATATATATATAAATAGACATATGAAAAGTAGATGAAAAACATTCCATCGAATAGGTCTAAAAGGGTTTGAGGGGCCCGGATAGCGAAGTAATTCTAATGTCTCTAAAAATAATTTATTAATGATTTTTTTGTAGAATTTTCATGTTGAATTTAGCTTATAATATTAGACAGTGTTATATTCTACTGATGTCTACTCATTTTAATATATCTTTTTATTATCATCATCATCATCATCTTCCTAAGACCCATTGCGGGCAAGACCCTCAGAGACAGAGTACTCAAGGCGAAAATCCGCAGAACCTACGACTTACAAGACATTGTAAGATGGAGCAGGCAAAGAAGGCGTTTCTGGAGGGACCATGTCGAGAGAATGGAACAGACGAGACTTCCCAGAGCTGTGACCACCAGGGAGACCACCACAAGACCAGGACTGACCTGTCAACACAGATCAAGGATCTAACAAAAGAAGAAGAAGAGGAAATAGTTGGGAAAAAATACATCGTAATTGAATAACAGGTATCTTGTATGTAACACAATAATGAGAACAAACAATTTTTTCATTGTTTGTCCTTGTTGAGTGCCTTTTTTGGACCTGATTATTAAGACTAACAAAATTGTGTGCGTTAATAGCGATTAACGTCTGAAATATTTCAAAGAAACACAACTGATAATGGAATAAAGAATCCTCTTATTTCAGGTTCAAAATAACAATTCACGTAAGTGGGTTGATTGCTTTCTCACCTGAACGCGGTAATAGTTATTCGCTAATGGCATCATTATTTTGGTTTAACCTGACTTGAGCCGTGAGAAAATTGTTGCCATAATACAACACTTCAGCGTCCATTATAACTTTCCCCCCCTCGGCCGGTGCTTACGACTTCTGGCGAGGTGATGGAGTTTTCTTTGAAAAAGTTACCTCAGTCCCATTTCATGGTACGGAAGCTGTAAAAACTATAATGGAAACGTGCAATGAAACGTTTTATATTTATGTAATTTATTAAATGAATTAACTTTTATAGAATATCCGCTTGGTTTTTGAAATATTATTATTGCCTGTCATTTATTATCAACGTCCGCTTTCGTAACATTTTTGCGTTTAAAGATTTTTATGAAGCGTGCTAGGAACATTTTATTTCTATAATTTCCAAAAAAGTCCGATAAAATTACAGATACAATATTTTTGTAAGTTTAATTTTTTTTAATATTTACTGTCTCATCACTAACACATTGTGTTGGACACATCCCTACAGAAGCCATAGAGACATGGAGAAAGAGATTATTGTGAACCATTGTCAATTGTCAAACGACCGATTAAGGATCTAATAGTCTGTATCAAGAGTCTGTATATATTAAGCTGTTATTATTCCATAAAGACAACCAATTACACTTACAACTGATTGTAAGTGATCCTCATAGACAGTCATACATTGCGTGAAGATTTGATTCAATGTATTTCCAATGCTTTTGAATCATAAGTCAAAAAGAAAGTAATTGTTTTATCCTTCATACATTTAAAGTCATTATATTGTTATAAATTCCAATCATTTTTTGAGAATTTTAATTAACATTTGTTACATTTTAATATTAATTTGGCATAAAAATAAAACGCTAACAGCATCATTATGATTATAAATGTGGTTAGTTGCAAATATGTCCCACACGTCTGACTTCCGAGCTTCGGCCAATAGATTGAGCACTAAGCACATTCTTCACCGGTCGTTCTGAAAAAGCTACCTTGTCGGCCGTACTCTTTCACCATCTAGGTTGGCACTTTTTAATGCTAAAACGGTGTCCTCGCTACGCCGCAGACGAAGTAAAGACACTGAAATGCTGAACAGCCCCCAGCCCATCTCATCGACTGCTTGTACAGTGTTGGGACCACCAAATTTTGCGCCTAATTCTTAGTTATAGCGCATACCCTACAACACAATTTCGTTCAGACTGCTTATATCTCTTTCATATCAATTCCAAATAAGTTTACATATGTATGAATATCAAAAAATCATTAACAGGGAAGAATAACAGGGTTTTATAATACAGATGCAATCTTCATTCTGAGGCAAATCAAAGAAAAGGCATTAGAATATAACAAAGTGGCCTATATATTTTTTGTGGATTCTAACAAAGGCGTTCGACAGGGTGTTGCTGAAAGACATTACGAGAATATTATTGGAAAAGGGAATATCGAATACATTAGTAAAGACTGTCCAAAACCTGTACATCAACTGTAAAACTAAAATTAAAGTTGACAATGAATTATCAAAAGAAATCATGATGAGTAATGATATTAGACTAATAGATAATCTAAGCCCTTTTCTGTTCAACCTCATTATGGACGAAATCATAGAAAAGGTGGCTGGGTTAGGACTGGTATACAAAATGGGTAACAAAATTATCAATGTAATATATTACGCAGATGACGCAGCGATAATAGTAGAGTCTGAAGATGACTTACTGATAATGCTATATAAATTCTACATTGCATGACAGGAGCTTAATATGTCAAAAGCAATCAACAAAACTAAAAGTTTGACAATATCAAAACAACCAACAGGATGTAAGCTGAATATTGGTAATGAGCCTGTGGAACAAGTCATGAGCTTCAGATATTTAGGTGTAGAATTCTGTAGCCATAGCGACCTGTACACCGAAGTCCGAGAGCAAGTTAACAGAGCATCCACCGTATCAATGTCTCAAGAATTTGGTCTGGAAAAACAAAAATATCCATATTGAAAGTAAGGTCAAAATATACAAGACATGCGTGCGACCTATTATGACATACGATGTAGAGACGCATGCTGACACTGTCCGCACCAAAGGACTCTTCAGAAGAACTGAAATGAAGGTGCTGAGATCCATTACGGGAAAAACTCTACATGACCGTATCCGAAATGAAGACATTAGGAAAACTTGTAAAATAGAGGACATAGCACAATGGAGTAGATCCAGAAAGAGATTCTGGCGGGATCACGTGGCCAGAAATGACAGTGACAGACTCGTGCATACAGCAGCGAATGAAATCCCCTCTGGACGACGCCTACCGGAAAGACCACCGAAAAGATGGAGGGATAGCTGGACCTCGTCGTCCCAGGAGGCGTAGTTTTCTGTAGCACAGATCAAAAGACCTACTAAAAGAAAAAGAGAAGAAAATTATGACTATAAAGTATTCTGTTAGTATTTAATTAATTTGTGGTTTGAAAATATATGTAGACTAGGTACATATAAATTGTTTATTGAATATTGGTAACCAACCGGTAGTTAGCAATATTTTTCTTGTCTCCTTTACTTCCTTAATAATAAATATTTATAATTTAATTAAATATAAATTTCACACATTTTCAACCACTTCACTTATCATTAAAAATACGGACTCAATTTTTAGTAACTCTTTTTTCTAAGTACCTACCTGTTTTTGACGTTATTGCAACATTATTTTACTGTCACTTGGTTCCTTAAACAAAGTTTAGAGTTCAATGATAGCTTAGCTCACAAAAATATCCAAATATAAAAATGAAAAGTATTAAATTAAATAAATAAAATATTATACAAAAGTAGCGATCTTCAATGTCAAAGTTTTAAGGAGAGATTCGAGGATTTTAAGGGTCCTTACAAGGAGGCCCATTCTGCTAGACATCAACATTGTTCGTTCTATCATAAGTCCAACAGAAAGTGGAATAAATAACTAGAGCATACCGAAATATGAAATGTTTCCTAAGCATGCAAGGTGGACCCCAAAATTGGTGGCGGGTAACCCAACATTACATATTCATAGCTACCCTAGTAAAACCTGCTCTACCACGTTGAAGACCGCAAGTAAATAAACGACGGAGTTTTCTCTATTTTCGGTTCAAATTTAAAATTTAATTAAGTTATTTAACATAATTTAATTTTTTAAACAATCCAAAAATATTAAAATACAACAAAAACATTTTTGTAAAGGTATTATTTTATAAAACGACGTATTATGAACAATTTTAACATTATCTTTAGTAAATAATTAACAAGCATACATTTTTAATTTTGGTTAAAACAAAGTGTATTCTTATCAATTATGTAAATAATTTTACCACAAAGTTATTTTGCAGTTATTAAAAAAATTATCTTGAGGCCGGCGCCACACTGCAAGGATGTTCCGCCGCGCCTTTTCTGTCGCATCAAATCGGGAAAGCAAATGGATTGACCGATCATTCGCGCAGCGTTTTTTGTTAAGTGCATATTGTATGGAAAAAAATGTAACGGCGTTCCGCGACCGAGGAGACGCAGAGGAAAATCTGCGTGGTATGGCACTGGCCTTGGTGTTTAGATTATTATACTTAATCTAAGAAAAAATAAAAAAAATAAAATAAATTTCCAGTTCAAGATCCCAACACTCCCATAAAACATTATGATATTTAATACTAAAAGATTGTGAGTAAAAGTAAAAACGTGATTAGCATTGATGCACTTGTAGAAGTAAAACAAGCAGCTTAGCCTTTAGAGTACTCACCTGTAGGTAGGTACTCGGTATACTCTAAAGGCTAAGCCGTACGTAGACTCCAGCTAAACGTAGACTCTAAGGAATTGGGAATAAATTGGATGCACGAATACTTAAATAATAATCCTGCATTAACTGTGCTATTCTGAAAATAGCAATATAGGGATATAAAAATAAGAAATAAACAAGACGTAATTATACGTCGGTGGTGTGGTCAGAGGGAGAAAAAAGTACATGACGGTTATCTGCCAAACGTCATATATAAATAGTGTCCAACAATATTTCTCTTTCCTATGCTCCAATGTGGCAGTGATAATTTTGCCATAATTATAAATCAGGACCCTGTGGAAGAACAATTAATAAGAGCATATGAAATAATCTTTTTTCTATAAGCTTTAAATAAAACATTATTACTTATTTGATGTTATTTAAGTCGAAACATGAGAATTTTGTGGTTACATTTGCGACAGAGGGCAGTTGTCAGACCAAACCAAAGAAATCGGACGTCGCAAATAAAGGTTTTTACTTTAAAAGAGATACGTGAAAATATACAAATTTTATTATTTAAGTATGACGAACACCGAATACCGATGTATTCCTACGTCTCGTTTATTTTTAATTTTTATTTTCGCCTATTAGGTTTTGGGATAAAGATCTGACATCCCAATATTGCTATTTTCAGAATAGCATAGCACACATATCAGGAAATCGTTAGTAAATTTTTTGTTTGCATGAATAATCTTTTTTGATTCATCAATATTAATTTTATCTCCTTCAAAAGAGTTCCCATCAGATAGGTACAATACACTTAGGCCAGTGCATTTTCCAATCTTCATAGTACTTCTAAAATGAGTTTTCGATGCGGAATTTAGCTCCTTCAGCGATTCGGTTACTATCTTCGCTGTCATACCAGTGTTGGCAAAACGTCGTCATTTCATTTTTTTTTTCATCTTCGGGAATAAGAAGGAGCCTGTCGAATACGGAAAATGAATTATTAATTATTTTTGTAAAGAAATTTTGAAATAATTGTTGAATTTTTCCAAAACTCAAAATTCGCTACACTAGTACACTAATACACTAACCATAAAAAAAGCCTTACAAAAAATGATGAGTGACGATAAGACTTACACAACTCAACAGAAAATACACCATGAATATCTTCATGGTGGAGACGGCATCCGCATCTTCATACAGTCCATCCCAGAGGAGCACCGAGTTTTCTGGCTAATCTTTAATTAACTTAATTTCTGGAGGATCCAAACGTGAGTTTTGGATTGTCTCTTTATACCGGACAACTGGCTTGCTTTGGAAGTCTCCGTATAGCTGTCAACTATTTAAGCGTACTATTCTTATAACTGCCATCGGTCCAACTACAATAATGCATATTTTTTACATTTTATACATTTATACATTTTATACAATAATACATTTTTAAACTCTCTTGACTATATTACAAATAATAAAAATAAGAAAGATTTTTTTACAAAACCAAAAAAAAACGAAGAAACTTCAAAAACTGCACGGATACATATCATTCAGAAAATCGACTAAACATCTGAGAGGCAAATAGTTTTTAAAAAGCAGATGGAAAATATCTAGCTGTTCATCCAAAATGTTATTAATTTTAAAGATATAATCATTTATTTAAGTATGAAAAATATTTTATTAGTGAACGTTCAAAGATTTTGTAAACTAAAAAGTAAGACCCATCTACTTAGATTAAATGTCAGGTTGAACAAGCTTGAATTTCCGCATGAAGAGAGTATTGTGCAGTCATGACCTAAATTACAATATTCAAATGCAAATGATACGGCGCTACGTGATTTCTGTACTTTTTTATAGAATCATGGAAACACTGAAATAATCGTAAGCTACTTTGGTAAATGCTTTAGTTGTGTATCAAAACATGTTGTTTTTTAATAAATGGTTGCTTTTACAATTTTTTTTCTTATTATTAAAAAAAAATATCGCTTAATCGATAAAAATCCTGAAATCTGAATATATTGGTATCATGAGACGTACAGAAGAAATCCTGCATCTAACAATTAAAGGCTAACAGGCTAAGAAGAATATCTTGATTGTTTGATCTAAGGCAGAGTTCAGTAAGTCCTCTGTCCAATTATTTAGCCGCTGCAAATGAAAGAATGAGTGCCAGAACGTTACATCTCACTCTCCCCCTCAGGGGTTGGTGTGTATTTTTTGTGTATATTTTTTGCCAAAATCCTAAAAAGTAACTTTGAAAAAAATTAACTCAACTTAAATTCTAACGTCATTCATAATAATTCACATATCGGAGCGATAAAGTGGGTAAGGCCAAGGGAGTCTTTGTATTCTGTACAGAATAAAAATGCAAAATTTGGTTTAGATCAGTTAAAAAATGTTCTACTCGTGACAAAGACTACAGAATTCATGATAAGGACTACAGATGTCTCTAGTGTCATCCTTTCAAATATATGGAAGGTTTCAATTTGGAACATATTAAATATAAATCAAAATTTTGATAATGTGTGGATATTCTTACGATAGAATTTGTAAACGTTGCATTATGTGGAATGATCACTTAAGCCGACTCATACAGGTTGCAAGCCCTGGGCCATCGTATAAAATACTCCCATTCATCTCTCTCACATAAATAGCTACGTGTCTGTGAAATTTATTTAATTTATTTTTATTAAATAATAGTTTCGCAGTAGTCAAATCCAGTAATTGTGTTCTCAGAACATTCATATAAAAATATAAACTCGTCTGTAAAAGGAGCAAAAAAAATATATATTGACAGAATGTCAGTAACTTAAGTTTACTAACATTCTGTTATTATGTCTAACCACAAAGTTAATGCTTTAAATATTAATAATATTAATAATAATAAATATTGATTTTCAGGCTTATTCTAGTGCATACGTTAATTAATTCGGAAGAATTTCATGTATACATTAAATATGATATGGCTTAATACGCCACAATAAAAATATAGAGGTATCATTACCAGCAGTGAAATTTATGTATACTATTTCATACATTGGGTAGAGTGATCCATTAAGCCGGCTCATACAGGTTCTTAACCCTGGACCATCGTATAAAAAACTTCCATACACGTTTTGTGAATTCGCCCCTATAAGACTTCTAAAATTTATTTTAATTCAATTTTAATCCGGCGGCAGACAAATTCAGTAGTTGTGTTCTCAAAACATACATATAAAAATATATATAAAAAATGAACTTTTTTTTAAAAATGTACATTGCGTACACGCATTTTTTTTTCATAAAATTATTTATTTAAGATTCATTAAAGTCTAGAATTTCTGGATCAGTAAACTTCAATAAATCTAATCGTTGGGCTCTTTAGAACCAAATCTTGGTGAATTACGATGATTTCGCTCGACCAATGCCGAGATGTAATTGATTGAATTTAAATTCTGAGGCCTTTGCTGAAATTTTATTTAATTAAAAAGATTTTGTGAATAGCTCAGGTCTTAATTCATCTCATTTATAATTTTAAATCGCCTTTGGTCAAATTTAAAAAAAAGGATTTATTTTAAGTCTTCTTTTTAGAGTACCCCCATAGTATGTGTGTAATATTATCACGAGATATTAGAATCGGAAAGCACTATCGAAGTATTTTGAACGGTCCACACGAGTCTGGAATCAACAGAGTAATCGCTGGAATTATGGTGAGGCTACTGTAGATGTGGAGAAGCTGAGCAGTCTTAAATATTCGACAAAGTAACATTTTTTGTATTGCAAAGCAGTCTTAAATAATCGACAAAGTAACATTTCTTGTATCGCGAGCAAAAGCGCGCGCGTCTGAGTTGGTTGTTTATTTTGACGTTTCGGCAACCCCCAGAAACCAAGTGCAAAATCGTGCGGTGGCGACTCAGTGTGTTGCTAGCGCGTGTGCGTTCCAGCGACAGTAAATCATGAAAGTACCTATCGACGTGTGAGAAGTGTTCTTTAGTAATCAGATCGAAACAAACCAGTGAATTAGAAATGTTTTATTTGCCTCCCACAGCCACATCACGTGACAAAATAATATTTTTTTTTAGCAAATAAATCTTTCTTTATGTATTATTATCCTTGAGAATGGTAATAAATTTAGATTCATATCTTGCTCTTTCTCTTCTTCTTTAGCGGTTTCCTGTGTAACTGTGTTACCTCTACTTCAGTTAAATTATCCATTTTATATTTTACTACTCAAGTTTCAAGAGTATTAAAATCTTTTAGTATAAAGTATAAAACTAACCACATTTAAATACCGAAAAAAAACATTACATTGTTTAGATGGATATACAAATAATTAGTAATTAGGTTCTGACATAAGGAGCAAGAGTAACTGGTGAGATATTGAAAGGAGAGGAAAAGAGTTGGTGAAAGTAATGTTGTTAAGCAAATTAATACCCGAGTTCATATTCCTTTTAACTTTTAAACTTTCAATTTAATTCATTTTATTAATATTAAACGCGAATGGGTGGAGTAATTTAATGATAAATGAATTTATTTGTTTGATAAACATCTAAATTTAATCATGATCACGACACTTTTCACTGAAATTGAACAAAATTAAATATTACATACTATGTGAAGAATCCAAAAGAGGTCCAAACAAAAAGGGTTAAAATAAAGCGAATTCCGCTGGACATGTAATCCAGTTAAAGTGATCCCAAATATGTAGAGAATTATAAATGAGAAAGTAGGCGTCACAAAGCGACAAAATTAAAGAAAATGGGTTAGGATTCGCTCGACTTACTTTAATCAATTTCCTTCCTTGTTTTCCTTCAGGAAAAGGGACACCCATATTTAATGGCTGTGCGGTGCAATGACTTTGGTTAGCAATCATGAAGGAAGCAATAATTGATGAATTAATACGATTAAAATGCTGTTACCAGAATCTCTGACGTCACAGACTTCTATCAAGTGTAACGGATTTCATGAATATTGGGGACTTTGGTAGAAATGGTTAAGAAAGGGTTCTCTATTATGTCATATTATGGATTTTATTTTTATTTTTAACGTAGTAAAATTAGTTTATATCCATAAAAAAAGGAAAAAGATAAATTAATAATCTTAATTAATTAACAAAAACATTACCAATATTTTTGATGAGTAATTCCATTAGTTTTTCTCGAAGACCTTTCTGAATATTATCTTTAATAAAATTTAGTGATGGTTTATAAAATATTTTTGGTATTATATATTAATATTCTGTGACCATATTTATATTTATTAGTTACCTTCGGTATGAGTAGTCTTTCGTATATCTCGTACCTTATATTAGTCTTAGTAGTAGTAATAAGTGACGAAATAACGGTGAGAAAGATATATATAAGTACTTTGGTAGAAAGCAATAACTTTGTGGTTTGACATATTAAAATAAATAAAAACACTTTACTTTGTATTAAACCACGATTTATTGTTGTGCCAACCGGTTTCGCTTAAACTTAAGCTTCATCGGGGCAACTTAATAACTAAACAATAAATACAAAGTAGTGCACTTATATATACATAATGAGGGTGACAAAATATAAAATTACTTAGAAAAAAAAATTATTTGTAGTAACGCTCAAAGTTTTACGTTTAATAAGATGTGTTTTATCTCCGGATAAGACGGGTTGAATGGATGCTTGCAGATGACCCGTAACAATAAAACACGGATTACACTATCGGTATTTATTGTATTTTAAGCACTTAAAAAAAGAATGCAAGCCTAAACGCGCGGGTATTTAAACCTTTCTCTTCTGATAGGCTTCATCATGCGTTAACCCACATACCTTAACTCGTGTATCCTCTTCACGAATGCACCTATAATTTGATTATGATACACTTACTTTACACTTCATTACACTCGTTTAATATAATTCAAATGTGTAACCATAATATAACTGCAACATTTTTTAGTAGGTATATTTATGATTCGCTATATAAAAAATGTACTCACGTACAACTTACGTACAAACGTACTTACAACAAAAATATCGGGTAATGAAAAATTTTATCCGTAATTTATAATTGTATTTCGATTTATTTCAAACACAAAAGTTATATACAGTGCTCAAACTCTACATCTCAAAAGCTCCAAACAGAGATCTGGTTCTACGGAAAATTCGTGAGATATCGTTCTAGCGCCCCGGGCTATTGCGAGTTTATATTGGTCGAGCTACACGATACCTGACAAATAAAGCGTACTATTCCTCTCAAACAAAATTATATTTCGTGACTTTAACTTGATTGTGGGCGTTAATATAATTCTCTCGAGTAAAGATTAAAAACGATATGATCAAGTTGCGGCACACTTTTACCCATTGCGAGAATTTTTCAAAACAGAAATAGCACCTTCACTCATTGACAAAAGTGTTAGAATAATGGGTGACATGAAAGGGTATTTGATTGATGCAAAATTATCACCATCAAGGTCATTTACTGCTTCCCATTATCTTGAAAGACGGTCGATTTCACGGGCAAAGTGTCCAATGTCCTAGTGATGTAAATTTTGTCCTCCAGAAGGGCCAGGTCATGAAAATCCTTTCCTTACTTATCACCTAAACTGGTGAAACTAGCTTTGAAGCGAACAAACCACTCTCAGCCTGCAATTTCGCTAATCATTGCTTCGCCGAAAAGACCGTTGAGACTACGAAATGAATCAGTAGCTTTCCACCCTTTGCCTACCGGAGTAATACAACATACATAATGTTGTGTATACTTATATGGTTTTCGATGCGTATTTTTTTTACCGCACTTAAGATATAAGATATACTAGCTGCAACCCGTAAAAAATGACGCAACACCGGTTCGCGTCTTAACTAAGCCTTAGTATACATTTATAACATATTTTGGTGGTCGACGGAGAGGCGGCTATAGCAACATGCGTGAATCGGCTAGTTCGGATTTAGTGGCCCGGAGTTTAACTCCCATCTCAGGCCGTTTTTTTAGCTGTGAATTCAAACGAAATTACGGACGTTACACGAAGTAACGGGGACAGACAGACAAACAACGAAATTATTATATTTGATTATTATGACAAATAAATGTCAATTCAACGTCAAATTTAAAAAAAAACAAACGTTGTGATAAAAACGGAAAATCATTATGCATCGAACTAATAGTTTTATCCTTTGTACGGTGCGGTGAAAAGTAAAAACATAGTGAATTTAACTAAGAAAGAAATATTCAGGAACAAAGATTGCCTGGAAAGCTAAGATTAAAATACACCGACCAAATAATTTAAATATGTACCAAAAAATAATTTCTGGATCAAATCCAGGAGAGAAAAAACCGAAATAGTCCTCAAATCACACTTTTGTAAGATTCTGTTAGATTTACTTGGCTGTTCATGTCACCCAGACCGTTGCTTTGTTACTGTTATATTAATATAATAATCAATAAAACCTATTTTAATATAACGTTCAAAATTAGGTCACAAGTTCATCACTTCCCATACAGATAATAAAGCGATTTCTTTTTTTATCAGTTTATTTTGAAACGCAAGTCAAATTTACAAAATAGCTTATCAATAAAAAAGTAGATATAGTAATGTATTACGGGTAATAAACAAAATACAAGTATTTTTTAACATCATACATTACGATAAAATGATAGAGCCTTATTTATATTATTACTAGAAATAAAAAAAACGCCTTAGTTTGTATCTACTTGGATTACATTAACCTTTCGTTATTACCATCGATTTTTGAGTTTTCTACTAAGCGCACAACCCGTTTTCGTAAAAATCTATGGTTTAACGAAAGACTACTATAATCCAAGTCATCCGGCCCTCGTACGTATGTTCCCATGTTCGTACGTTAGTATGTTTCTATGCTTGTACTTTCGAGTCTACCACAGCCATATTACACATTTTATAATCTAGATCCCTCGCATAACATGTAGCTTCATATAAAATTCATCAGATTCCACCCTTTAAAAGGGTTCAAGTGTGATTATGAAACGTAATTAGTTTGTATCCAAATAAAATCTGCTCCCTGTATCCATATTAGGTGGGGGCAGTCCTCTTTGTAATTAACTCTGTCTGCGGTGAAACGGGTTCACAGAACAAACCGAATTATTTGTTCTTTAACATCGTTAAACTCGGGAAAGGTATTCCAAATAAAATCTACATTTATTTGCGGAATCTCAGCGAGAGATAGTTCCTCTGCTGATTGCCTAGACTCGCATTTTTAGGCGTTCTGTTATACAATACTACGCCGACAAAAACAGGTACGGCGGTGTACCTTCTGAAAGGCTGTATTTGTGCAATTCGCATTAATTATGATCACATGCAAATGCGAAGCGAACGAGGGCCCCAAGTCTTTAGGAATTTCGTACAAAAGAAAGGATTTCCGCAACATGCATGGTAATATTTTTTTCATAGTTTGTTGCTATACGAGAGGGAGACCGCCTGGAGAAATTGTGATGTTCACTGGGAATGTACAAGAACAGAAAGCTGGAGAGCTCGATCTCCAATAAAATGAACAGACCAATGAGAAATGATCGAACCATCACAACTCGCTAAAAAACTTATTATGTATCTATATGAATTTTTGAAGTATACTTCTTTTGGTGCATTAAGGCTGAAAATATAGTATAATGAAAGTTGCGCACGTAGCATGTAGCGAAAATGCGAGACCATAAAGTAAGTTGTTAAAGTAAAATTTTAGTAAATTTTAGAAATGCGCGCATATCTATGCGCACCAAAAGTTAGCCGTCAAAGAGAGTAAAATATGTGTATTTCATATATTTTTTACGGTTTTTGCGTATCTGTCAAACATTTATTCACTTAAAATTAGTGTTCCAGTAATTTGCAATGTATTGTCGACCATCTTGAATCTAGTATCAATCACAAATCTCATAGCTCAATTCAAAAACTTACGCATGATTGGTAATTAAATTGAAAATTAAACATATAAACAACTTCCAAAAATTTGGTAGATGTGATAGTTTATCATGGGTGGAATTGGTGAACGTTACATTGTATAAAGTGATCACTTAAGCCAACCGTATGACAGGTCGTGAGCTCTATGAACACCAAAAAGACTTCCATGCCTGCTTTCCCGTACAAAAGAATATCTTCGTCTCTATGATGATTCTGAGAAATGACCGAACCATCGCTACTAAGTTAAATAAAAGTAATTCGTGGTCTGGAAGCAGAAAAATCGACTACGGTGCTCGGTTGTAACTTCCAAACTTAAGAAGAAGAAAAAATCGTTTGTCGAGAAGAAGATATTCGTCTATTATATTTTATGTGTGCAAGCTTATGAAGGTGTTAACAGGCATTTACTCCCCAACTTTTAACATATGCATCACAGATTGGAGCGATCCGTAGTGAAATCTGCTATATAATGGCATTACGTATCTGAGAATAGCAATGCCAAACATACAAAAGCCTTAATCCTGCAATGTAACAAGTAAATATAAATTTACTAGCTGTTTATACCCGGCGTTGCATGGGTTAAAATAAAATTATGAAGGTAAACGAAGATTCGATTCGAACGGTTTGCATAGATTTGCATCGAAAATATATCAGGGGAGGGGAAAGGGTAAAAGAATAGGGGGGATATGTCACCAATGTTAAACGCTGAGTCCTAAAAAATAATTTCTAAAATATATCAGAGGGCGGGTAAAAGTAAAAAGGGGAGGGAAGAAATGATGCCTATGTTACCCGCCGAGTCCATAAGAATCAGTTTCCAAATTTGGAGTCCGATCGGTCGAAAGGTATAGATTTTCATCGAAAATATATCAGGGGAGGGAAAGGCTTAAAATAATAGGGGAAATGTTCCATATATTACCCGCCGAGTTCTTAAAAATAAGTTTCCGAATTTTGAGTCCGATCGGTCAAACGGTGCAGATTTGCATAGAAAATGTGTCAAGGGAGGGGAAGGGGTACGAGAATAGGGAAAAAATGTTGCCTTTGTTACCCGCCGGGTCTCAAAGCATAAGTATGCAAATTTTGAGTCCGATCGGTAAGACGATTCAGATTCGCATCGAAAATATGTCATGGGGAGGGGAAGGGGTAAGATAATAGGGGATAAATAATGCTTATGTTACTCGCCGGGTCCCAAAGCATAAGTATGCAAAATTTGAGTCCGATCGGTCAAACGGTTCAGATTCGCATCGAAAATAGGTCAGGGGGAGGGGTAGGGGTAAGAGAATAGGGGGGAATGTTTCCAAACGTTACGTCCCAAAGCATAAGTATGCAAAATTTGAATCGAATCGGACAAACGGTGTGGATTTGTATAGAGAACAGACAGACAGACAGTCAGGCATTGAGTTTTATAGGTATAGATGATAAATTTTAAAGACAAATACAATACATATACGGGAAAAAAAATAAAGAATAAAAATCTGCAAATAAATTAAATATATAATTCAATTGTATCCTGACGAAGGGGCCATAGGCCTTGAAACATGTTGATATTTTCAATATCAAAAGGTGGTGAAAACTAAGTTTATTTTATTAATTATATTAATAATATCATCACAAAATTATTTTGCTATTTTTTTAAAATAGAAGAATTAATTTTTTTCCAATTTCTCAGCCGCATTATGTGTTGAAATGATAGTTTAGAGAAGAAATATACAACCTGGGAACAAATTTGGACCAAAGAAGATCTGGAACTGTGCCAAACAGCTTGATGGATGCATTGTATCTGACTGAAGAGATTCTGGAGCCATCTGTGAGGCTGACCCAGGACTAAGAATTATGGAGGTGCATTACGAATCCGTACCTATCTTATTGAAAAAAAAAAACGAGTTAAATAAATATTCACCGTTTTGTGCGCATCTAAAAATGTTAAAATCTTATTGTTTTATTAGGTCCTTACATATGAAATTGACGTTTAGTATGGGAGGAACATAAAGTCGATTTTTTTTATTATAATATATTTATTTAATCAAAGTATGTACCATTGCTATCTATGCACTTTTGCCATCTCATAGGTAGTTCATCGATCCCTTTACTATAAAAACCATTCGGACGGGAATCAATAAAATCTTTGAAGGCGGTTTTGACTGCCCCATCGGAGTTGAATTTTTTCCTTTGCAAGAAGTTATCTAAATTTCGAAAAAAATGGTAATCTGTTGGGGCAAGGTCCGGAGAGTACGGTGGATGTCTTAGACATTCCAATTGAAGCTCCTCTAATTTGGTAGCCGTCTGTTGTGCAGTGTGTGGTCTAGCGTTATCATGAAGCAGCAGTGGCCTAGAGCGATTAACCAGCCTCGGTTGTTTAGCAGCTAGCTTTTCCATCATGGTTTGCAGTTGCTGACAAAAGATATCTGCCGTAATCGTCTGGCCAGATTTAAGAAAGCTGTAGTGAACGACACCAGCACTAGTCCACCAAACGCTCACAAGTAACTTTTTTGAGTCAATTTTCGCTTGGGGCATGGTTTGGCTGGTTCGGCAGGGTTCAGCCATTGCGATGAGCGCTTCCGATTATCGTACAGGATCCACTTTTCATCACAGGTAATGATTCGATTTAAATCCCTTCATTATTGTGCCGGTTGAGTAATGCAACGCAGCAGTCAACGCGCGTTTGTTGATTTGCTTCACTCAATTCGTGAGGTACCCACCTTTCAAGCTTTTTCACCTTACCACTTTGCTTCAAGTGGATTAAAATAGTTTTATCACTAACACCGCAGCCTGCAGCTAACTCGGATGTGGTTTGCGATGGATCCGCTTCCACAATAGCCTTCAATTCTTCATTATCAACTTTGGTCTCCGGCCGTCCACGGGGCTTGTTCTGCAGGTCGAATTTTCCAGAACGAAAACGTTGGAACCAAAAACGCACTGTGTTTTCTTTTGCGGCACCGTCGCCATACACATCATTAATCCTTCGAGCCGTTTCTGCAGCACTGGTGCCACGGTGGAACTCGTACTCGTTAATAACGCGATATTTCAATTTTTTCATTTTATAAACTGAGTGACGCAAAGAAAAAAAAAATTGAGGAAAAAACAAATGAATTATAATTTTCAAAACACAAATACATGAGTAAATAGCTGTATAAATTTGGATTTGGAATTCCTAACCAATGAGAAGATATTTGAGATCAAATTTGCCAGTACGGAAAAACGTCAATTTCATATGTAAGGACCTAATATATAAAACAGCTAAACAAGATACCCTAATAAATGATTTGTGATGTTAGAAGCGATTAAGATGTCAATAAACATTAATATAGTTCTTTGCGCGAATTTTAAGAAGGAGAAAATTTTCGGTTTGCATGTGAAAATTGTGTAAATTTAAATACATTAAACTAGATATTCTAGATAAATTCCCCTTTCAGTTCTCTACTCTTGCCCATACCCCCTCTCTCTCACCGTAACCCCATCAAAGTTAACGTTTTACTCTTTCTCTCCTTAATTATTTTCTCATTGTTTGTAATTCTGTTTTAATTAATTTATTTTGAACCCTGATGAAAAAAGGCTCAGAACTGAGCCGAAACTTGTTTTTATTCAATAAGTGGTGTCAAACAAAGTGTTATTTATTTTAAATATAAAGCCCTGTCCAAGCATAAGAGTTAGTCTCTTACAAAGGTGCAGTGAATAAGATGTATGTATTAATTATAATATAAAATAAAATGTTATATTAATTAAATAAATAAAAATGAAATAAACATTATTTAACAAGCTCGAATAATATACAATTACATTTACAATTATTATTTTCTCATTACTAGTTTCGGGAAGAATAGAATTTTCCATCGACAGGTGTAAATGTCAAATGATAACTTAAATTGAATACAGTCGTCTGATGATTTATCGGGAAAAATGGTAAGGTATGAGGAAGTGGGGGTAATTTTGATAGTTATTGGAGATATTGTTAGTAGAGGCGACGTGTTTGGGGTTAAAGATTTTTCCAGTAATCCTTTTTCTAGATTTATACTGTTTCTAAGTAATAATTTCTTTATACGGTTTTGAGTAGAGAAGTTTCATTTTATGGCTGTCGAAAGAATGTTTTTTTTTTATTTTGATAATATGGATTAGTGAATCCTGAAAAATTGTTTTTTTGAGGCAGCGGCATGTTTTCTTATTCACGTGGTTTGGCTAGTATATTGTTTGGGTGAGATTTTGTAAAAATTCGTTCATGCCGAAAACCGTTTACAAAAAAAATAAAAAATAATCTGTTTCGGAGATATGACATTCGACGATAAATGTTGGAAAACAACCCACATCAGACAACCAGTGAAATTGAAAATTAGTTTGGAATGCATAATTCGACAAAGCGGACTACATCAAATATTTTTACACAAAGCACGTCAAACAACCCTAATAATTTTTAATTAACTATGTAATACTTGTACACATACAAAGATGTGTGTATTCAACTGAATATATAAATATTATATTAATTAAACGGCATGTGAAATAAAAATATTTTGTACACTGTTAGCCTGACATTTGCAGGAACCTACATTTTTATAATGCCATCTATTGGAAAAATGTACAAATTATAAATAGAGACAATTATATCAGAAAATTTGAAAATAATTATTAATATAAGTGTGACAACGTTCAAAATCCTATATATTATTTAATATTATATATTGTTACGTGGCGTGGCTCGCTCGAAAAATGAAATGGCACAACTCGTAAAATAAATCTTTTATTATCGCTTGTACATTATCTCTCACATTTTACAATCACTCGCAACGCAATACTGCTATTTTTTATTCAAACACAAAAGAACAGCTCTCTTTTGTTTTTCTACTCGGGTAAGAACCCTTCCATTTCTTCGCTATTTATTAATCATGTTAGTTCTTATTTCAACCACTGGGCATACCGGCCTGCCGTTCTGCGCATGTGACACTTTTCTATGGAACTGTCAAATGTCAACGAACAGCTCGTTACAATATTTTAACTTTGGCTATAATGGCTTTGTAACCATTTTTATAATTAAAAAAGATTTTAAAACAACTATAATAAAATATTTCAATTATATTTCAGTAAAAAGTAGGTAACAAGGATGCAAAAATTAATAATAATTATACATAGAGCCGGTTATTTGATCACTAATAATTGTAATAGTTAATCAAAAATAATAGATTTTTACGATTTCGACCAATCGAACATCTCGTTTCTGCAATTTTTTTCTTTTCAACCGACTTATTTTTATTTAATACTTATTAAGTATTAAATGTAAGACATTAATTAAAATGTAAACCGATGTTCATTTATGGTTTTTATTTGTTATCAAAATGGAATAGAAATGCTTTTACCGATAGTAACTAATGAATATGGTCAAAGGACATTAAAATATGTAGTACCGAAAATATTCACCAAACTTCCACGAAATTTTATAAAATATAATATTAATAATAACCTTAAAGAAATTATAATGAAATTACTTATTAATAAGCATGATTTAAATTGAAAAAGTGAAGTGTTGGAAGTGGTATATTGGAAATATTTTTGTTAATTTATTATGAGCATTAATTTATCTTTATCTGTTTCCTTTTATTTTATGTATAAACCGTTGTTCCTATGCTATTTTACCTTGTTAGCAAAAAATCTACCGGCTAACCAGTCTCAAGAGCTATTGGTCTTTTTTAGAAAAGAAATTATGCATTTAATAAATAATGTATCAATTATTTTTAAAATAATCCCTGTTATAAAAATTTCGTTGTCTGTCCGCCTGTCCGTCCTTCTGTCAGTCTCTTCCCGTTACTTCGTGTGACGTCCGTAACTTCTTTTATTTATTTTTTTCTAGATTTCAATAATTTTTTATTTATTTATAAATAAATAAATACTTATTCTTTAAGAACCGTCATGTAAAAGTATCGTCATTTTTGACAGGTTACGGCTAGTAATGATAATAGGACACAGATTTTTATGGCCGTTTATTATTTTTTGACCAGAGAGTAAAATATCCAATTAAAATGTATACGGTTAAATATCCCATTAAATTAAAAATAAATCATTTTAATAACCTCAATTTCTCGGAATTTATAAATCATTTGAAAGAAATTAGATCCCACCTTCGAAATTCGGAATACCCATTTTCTGCTTACACAAAAACAATGAAGGCTTTCAATTAGATAACTAGCCAAAACCCATCAAAAATTACGTACTTTTACTCTACATTTCGGCTGCGAGTTAAGGCTGTGAAATTAGCGCCATCTAGCGTCGCGTCTGAACAGCGTCACTCACGTACATTGTTAGAGAATCATGCAATTTTATCTGCTTTTTATATCTCATCATTATTATCGCTATCTGGTAGCGTTAGCGACATTAGCGTTATGAACATAGAGAGTTGTGTTTTTAGGCTTATTATACTACATTATTTTTTACCTAATTAGTATTTGCGCCATCTGATAGCGTTACTGACGTATATTGTTACATAGAGAGTAAGGCATTTTTTGTTTCTTTTTATACTTCATCATATTTTATACCACATAAATATTTTCGCCATCTGTTAGCGTTAGTGACAAACATTGATTTGGTGAACACTGCGTTGTGTAAAGTGGTCATTTAAGCCAGCCCAGGTCATAAAATTTACAGGTCATAAGCCCTGGGCCTTTAATACTTTCGGCTCTATGAGACTTTATCTTCATTAATAAAATATATATTATTTACGAAAGACTACAACACACTCGTACATGTCCAAATCTCTTATTTTTCACAGTTGCCCGGATTCGAAAGGTTCTTGTCTCGTTTAAGGGTTACAAAATATTTTTTCGATAGATAGATATGTTTTGTATGTTTTTATATTTTACGTAGGTATGGTGTATTAGAATTTGAAATATTTTTCAAGGAAAACGAGCAATAAATATATTTTTATCACTAACTGAGACTGCACTCAGCATGTTTTATGATACTTTCGCAATTCGTGTCATAATTTCATTTTATGGTCCGAAGTCGGGCCTAGTTTTATTATCCAAACAGATTTCTGTATTGCGCGATAAAAGTATATCGAACTGTGTAAATGTATCTCACAAATGTTGTCACTAAAATTTCACGAGAGTGAGGTGGTTTTGAGATCGGTTGTTTAACATATTAATTTAAAGTTATGAAACTACGCTAAATATAACTTCTGCTATTACATAAGTTGACTTTTTAATTTTTGTGTTGTAGGAAATGATAATATGCCAGTTACTAACATGTTTTAATTAACAACAATGTTTATTGAAAATTATAATAACAAAATGTAACGCCAATATTTTTTATTCTCGAAACAATTCCATAAAAGGCACTAAAAAGTGACCGCTAGCGTCAAAGGCCGCCCAGAGATGGCGCCAGCCGTAGTTACAACAAACGTACACAAAAGGTGTTCTTCTTTATAGCAAGTACCCTAAGGGTCGAGCACAATTTTACTAATAAATGGCGACACTTTCGTTCGTAAAACACTTATCGAATATTACCAAAAATATTCAAATGCTTCAGAACACGTATGTTCTGGTATGCTCTGCGTTATCCTGAATAAATTTCAAACATCGCATGCAAATCTTTAGTGATCTTGAGTCCGAACTTTGGCTTTCGCTAGCTGGCTTAAAACATAGCTCACAGAGGATCTGATCTGGGGACCCAGCAGAAAAAATTGTAGTTACTTCAGTGGCGATGACAGGACAGCAAATCGCCGAGGATCTGGTTTGGGGACCCAGCAGAGGATCCCGAGGTTGGTTGTGATATTGTAAGTTCTAGGCGCTTGCCCAGATCATCAGCGAGGGATTACACGTTTTTTGTATCCACGCCCAGGAATTGTGCTAAATTACCCGAATAGATAGACCACCATCCGCTCGAGCTCATTATAAACATTATAATATTTACTTTCAATATACGAAACAGTGTACGATTACACGCACGCACTGAATTAGTTTGTCACTAGTATAGCTTAAAAAGGGGAAGTTAATTAATTAAACTAGATGATAAAAGAGCTCTTTTCGAAACAAGAATGGTGATAAAATAACGTGTGTTTAGTTCAATAGACATTGTCAAAATTCAGTTAATTTTCTTTTGAGATTTACTTTTTGTACATTACCCTAATTTATTAACAGTTTTTTTCTGAATCCGGTTGGTAAGGTATAAGCTTGGATAAAAAATTTACATAAATAATTAAAATTTGTAACCAGATAATAATTTCTTCAAGAATTAAAACTTATCGTTTTTTTGTGTGTGTTTTTATTAATTGTGATAGTCGACATTGTCATCTAGTCGAGTTGATTCTAGACTGATGGTAGATAATTCAAAATTGCAGAAAAAAATTGTGTTAAAATACTCGTTTAATATGGGCACACAAAAATATATTCAAATCTTCTGGTTTAGTAATTATTAAAGTGAGAAGGATACCCATCAGATCTTGGGATCGCTCGAAAAGATTAAAATTACTCAAATAATAAAAATTCTGTCGAAAATTGTTTTCCTTTGTTGCAGAAATTTGTGGTTTCCAATGAAGTTTATGTAGCGACTTAAAATGCATATTTAAATTAAATAATTTATTGCACTCAAATGTGAATAGTGAAAAATATATCCATTAGTTCTCATGGACTGACATTCGCAATCACATATTGATAATTAAGGTCCGGGTCATAAATTTCTGATCCAACAAAGGTGCCGTGAAACGAAAAAGTATAAGAAAAGCTTTTTTATAGTATCATAGTGTTATATTGTGTGTATATATAATATAAACGGTACGTGCACCAAAATATAACTCAACATTTACTGCCATTAGAAGTTATCATAATCAATTCATCAATATTGTCAGGAGACTATAGAAACGGGAGGAATAACACGTGATCGTGGACTTCTCAACCCTCTGGATGTTTTACAGAATCATTAGAAATTATTAGAATGGTTTAGAAGCCAGTCTGGCGATCCGGTGCGCGGTAACCAACCAGCGAATTAATTTATGAGAGTAACTACCGAGCGTTCGAAAAATATTCTATATCGATCAGTACAGTGTGACAAAAGAGTACAAATTGTTCCACGGACAAATAATCAGTGTGAAATTAGTACTAAATACATAATACTACTCCATTTAAGTTCGTGTTCAATAAATTTAGCGATTAAATAAGAAGTTAATTAATTTTAAGTGTCTGAAGGAGTTTATATTACTTTCAAAAAGTAGCTTCGAAGAAACATTAAATTTATTATATGTGAAATAGGTATTACCTAATTTATAAAAATAATATTTAATTACTATTTTAATTTAAAAATATTTTATCCATTATACTGCGTTTATTAATATTTTCATTACCTATAAATAAATTTAAATTTACTTTAATTAATTAACCCCTTGTTCCAAAAATAAGGGTTATAATCGCAAAAAAGTATTTCTAAAAAGCGATGCCGAGAATTAAAAAAGGAAAACTGAATAATATTTTGTACGTAAGTAGTGAGCTGGCTCAGGAAATATATTTTTGGCGTATATTTTGTCCTTGGGCAGTCTACCGGTTTTAACATTCATCAGAAGTTCACGCGCGTATCGAATATCCTAATCACTAGGTAGTACTTCCTATTATGTACACGCACGTGTCAAAAATTTCGAAGTATTAATTTATTTTCGTGTCATGATTTTATTTTATGTAGTGTGCCAAGCCCGTTTTAGGTTTCGTAATATTTAAAAGTTGTTTACACAAATATCATTTTTTTAAATATATGTACTCATGGACTTAATTAAAACAATTTTTAAGCTTTTTTGACTATGTATTATTTTTTACCTCATCAGTCTAAAACCGGCACCGTCAAAAAACAATAAAAATTGGAAAAAAAAATATTGTTGTCAATTAAATCATTAAAATGGAATTTCACCACGAATTAACATCTTCATAAATATAATTTATTACAAATATATTTGTGGTTGGAATTTACACTTAATACAAGGTAATTAAAAGGATTGTTTGAAAAAATTCATTTTAAATTTCAAATAATTAGGGCATACATCGATTTATATTGTTTTTAAATTAAAATGGTTTAGTCGTAGGTTGAAAAGTTGTATGTCCAGATATGGAAAGGTAGACCGCAGTATATTCAAAACAACCAAA
The DNA here is from genome assembly GCA_016648135.1 of Agrypnia vestita. Classification (NCBI taxonomy): domain Eukaryota; kingdom Metazoa; phylum Arthropoda; class Insecta; order Trichoptera; family Phryganeidae; genus Agrypnia; species Agrypnia vestita. The sequence goes on from JADDOH010003053.1 coordinate 123,036, forward strand.
GTCAGGCTCATAAAGTGTTAAATGCACTCAGTATTCTTTTATGGTGTGGAATCGTGGACTATAAAAGCAAAAGAGAGACGGCAGATCGATGTCTTTGAGATATTGTAGTGTTGGAGACACATTTTGCGTATACCATGAATAGCGAGATGTCACACAAATGTCTCCATACTACAAAAACTCAAAATCAAGGAGAGACTCTCGACCACTTACTTGTCTGAGACGAATTCTCCAATTTTTTGGACATTTTGCAAGAAGTGAAGATTAGACAGAAAAGCTTGTTGGGGTGGGCCACATCGAGGGTTGAAAAGGAATTTAAACATCTGGTTGGACCGACTAAACGGACAAAGAAGGTACCGGGAAAGATTGAGGAGTATAGTCAAGAGGGCGGGAAGTCATGAAGAACCGACTTTGATGACAGAAGCAGACAAAAATATACTTATGCATGATAGAGCAATAGCTGTTTTACAAGTGCACTATTAAAAAAAAGTTAAATATTAGCATAATACTTCCATGGTACATTCATGTATATGTATAATAACGTGATGTATGATAGATCTTTTCGTTGACACAAGCAAAAAAATTGAGCGTAGAACTTTTTTGTTGAACAACTTACCTTTGACTTCATAATCATAATCATTTATATTATAGTCTTGAAACATTGACTTAGCTTGACGAAGCTACACGTTTTAATGTAGTTTGAAGTTTATAAACGATCTTTATGAAATAATATTAGGCAGCTGGATAGTTTTGGCTATAGTTTCATCGTGAGGGATAAAAAAAGAAGAACCGATATAATATTTGTATCAAAAATGTGACTGTTAGAATTCAAATAATTATTTACACTAGGTACAACAGTTTCAACATGCTCAAGATTTCAAATTTCTGACAGAACACCTATTTATTAACTTTTTCAAAAATAGCAATATGATTTTGTAGGTACTGACAATATTAAAATAATTAATAAAAATGTAGGTAGGTACTTTGTTAACCTTTTCTGAGTACTTTTTTTAAAATTATGCTTATTTATTATTTTGAAAAATCTATATTCCGAACAAAAAGAATCATATCCATAATTCGAAGTTAATTTACACCCGCTCAAATAAAATATATTAATTTTCCATATGTAATACACAGAAAAACTTAATTATTTAATTAACTTTAATTATTTGATAATTTTTAAACTAATTTATACTTCCGCGACGTATTAGATTGAGTTGTTAAATACTGCGCGAGGCTTTAATAAAAATAAAGTTTTTATGTGGTCAAAGGTCACAAGATTGACATTATAAATAAACATAAATGAACAAAGTCATTAACATCAGGAAGACATCATCGAGAACAGGTTGTTTTTTTGGCATGAGGTGAACAAATTATTACTTTTAAGAGGCATAAAGATGAATCTTCAGGTCACTGACTTAAATTATTTTTTGCTTTTGTAAAACTCCTGATTGAAATTACAAAATCAAATAATATTTACCTCATGAATGTTTTAATTGATTTATTCAATTAATACCACGGGTATTTGAAAAGTTTATGACCTGATGTGTAGACATTTTATACTTGTATAGTAGCTACACGTGCCTTTAAAAGAGCTGCCAAGGTGGTTTGCTGTAAAAAGTAAAAATAAAATCATTTAATGTGTGGTTTGAAATATTTTGGGATCAGAAGTATTCTTGTACCGGATATTTAAGGTCCGATTCCTGTGAGATAACGGTACATTATATGATTGACTCAAGCCGTGATTTTGTGTTTTGATTCGCTGCAGTAAGACTCATGGCTTATTGTAGCGTTAAAAAAATACAAATGAAAGGAAGACAATTATCGTTCCATTCATTTACGGCAGTAAAAGCTACGAAGATGAGCTCCATTGTGGACGCCCTCTAAGTGCTCCGACACCAGGAATCATTAACCTTTGAGCGGGCGCACTACATATTTTATATGCAGCGATAAAAAAAATGGACAAAATATATATATATATATATATAAACATTGTTTTGTTAATGTATTATTTTATAAACGCAGAAATATCGAAAAAAGAATGCAGTCATCGAGGTTTACTAATTTATAATGTGGTAAATTCTAGATTTTATAGGAACAATGATATAGGATAGATACATAAAATTTAGAATTCATTACATTCTAATGAGTAATTCTCAATGTATTCAAAACACTTTTTTGATTTTTTGTACATTGCTGCCTTTGCTTTTTTACTTAATATATGTATGACAACAATAATACTACAAAGGAGATCCAAAGCGCATAGTGAGCGCAAATCGCTGTTTTTCGCCCACAAAAGCAAAAAATCCAAACTGCTGTCCAGAATCACTAAAATATTAGTGAACAAAGCGCTTATTAGACCAGTGTTCACATACGCAGCTGAGACTACTAAGAGGAATGAGCGAGCACTGGACATTTTTGAAAGGAAAATTTTGAGGCGTTTCTTTGGACTGGTTATAGAAAATTACTTTGGCGCAGACGTTACAACAATGAGCTCTTTACTTTGTTTAAGGAGCTAAACGTCACCAAATTTATATAAATAGGAAGACTTCGGTGACTTGTAGAGAGAATGACTGAGCATCAAACACCAAAGTTCCTGCTGAAATCGTGACCGACAGGGCGAAGGAGGTTAGGAATACCAAAATTAAGATGGAACGACAACGTCCTCAAACACATATGTGCCTTGGAGCTTCTGAACTGGTGAGAGCTGGCACAAAACCGAGATGAGTGGAGGAACCTTGAAGAGGCCAAGACCCACCAGGGGTTATAGAGCCAAGGGAGATATGCACGATGGAGTCAATAATGAAGAAATGAGGATTTAATATATTCTTACGGAACGTGGCTGCAGGTGGCAAATGAAATGCTGAAACAATTAAAACTTTAATTTATTACGCAAAGTTGGAACACAAATGAAATCAGGGCGCTGTTTTTTAAATTTACTGTAACTAAATATTCCTAGAATATTTAATCCCCAATATCTCATTTCTTAAATCGCACTCGTTCGAAGAATACTTTTATTACTCTGTCTCTATTGCATCGATCACTTTCTTGAAAACTCTTTTCGATTTCGCACGTTAGTTAAATCGCTCACGTTCGTACTAGAAAGGTTCCTCGATTATCGTTAGGTATTCGCCCGATATTTATCACTCGGTTTTCAACGCCATGGACACACTTTTTTCACCACGGTTGTATTTCCGGTAATTAAATGTTAATTAAATGTTAAACAAGAATCAATTGCGCATTGCGGTGCTCCTTTATATACCTGACCATTTTTCGTCTAAATGCCTCTTATATTCTAGAACCTCCCATTAACTTCCAAATTTAGCGTAAAAATATAGAGCGCTGTTAAATGATCGATTACATGTTTATCGAATAGGTACGTAATTATTACCGATTCTTACATCATGTGACAATATAATACGAATGATCGATAAAATTTTAGCAGTCTATAAAATTATGAAAGGGTCTTTGAAAGAGGTTATTTTAAATGCACGATCTAGGAGAAGATAGAAAGTTTTAAAATATTTTATACATATATTAATGATGTTTATTGAACTTTTGTAGAGATTGATGACATGAAGATTATGTTCTTACGCTACTTAGGTGAAAATACATACCTACAACGAATTATGTACCGACAATAGAAGCCGATATTATTGATGTAAGATGAAAGGGAGTGTTTTTGATATTCTAATTAATGGATGATATGACTTATTATTATTATGACCTAGCCTAACATAATCCATGTTTTCTGTATTTTATATTTATAACTTATTTAGTTTAATACTTCACATGTCGATGAGAGATTTTGTCACTCTCGTATAGTATAATATGTTATTAAACTCAAATAGGATGACATAATTTTATTCCATCAATTTTATAGGTGATCATATTTTTTGCATGAGAAATAAATTCAATATTGCAGTAGTCTGAAATATTATTCACTGACCTGCATATTCTGTGAAGAATTTCTTTTTCAAATGTTAGGAAGGTTTTCCTTGTTTCTCTGTTAACTCCAAGGTCTCGCTTTTACGAGCATTTGCATTGAAAATGTTGATAATATCTTATTTAATATATTAATATGTCAAAAGAAAACCATAAATTTAAGCAATTATTATTTGCTGATAACGTATACTTTGAATATTATAATATATGTTTACTTTTCAGACAGCTCAAGGAAAATTGGCTAATATTATTAATTATAAATAATTAAAAATGAGACCTAGCGAATTTTATGACGGTGATATTTTAATTTTAATGTTCAATTTTAATTCATTTTTTAAATGTAAAGAATGTTAAATATTATATTCAAATAAAATAACTGGAAGAATTACTTTCAAAAAACATGTATCTTGTAATTTTTAAATACGTTCTTTATTTTGTAAATTCCTCTGAGACTTATTGAATAACACTATCTATATACATAAAGGTTATCTCTTAATTGTGAACAACTTCACATCAGTACCGAGACAGAGCAGCAACTTCTATTTATCTACCAACGATTCTCTACGTTTAAAGCTCCGAAACTATATAATACGCATAAAACCATCGTTCACAGATAGAAAAAAATCCTAAATAGACTTAACATGTTATGGATGGGATCTAAACACTTTTATGACAATTTCAAACATTTATTAAACCCAAATCAATGCCAGAAACTTAAACTGGGACACTATGCCATACAATGTTTTGCCACTAGAAGATTTCCCACATCTATGGAATACTTTATATTTATAATAAAACACAAATAATTTGTTTTCACCACTTTATTAGATTATAAAATCTACATGTTTCGAGAACAATGTTTTCATCAGGATTGTTTGCGTACTAAAAATTAAAAAGCTTAAACCATGCCAGTGTTTTACGGTGAAGAGGAGGACGAGGAGAAGGTGAGGGGAGTGGGGGATCTGAGGTGTTAATTATTAGGAATGTCATCTGAAGGGGGTGGAATTTTAAGTGGAAAAATATTCAATAGTGGGTTGGGCACAAATTTAGTCTGAGTGTCAGATTTGAATTAGTATTAACACTTTTTGTGCGGGCTGCCGCTCCCGTATCACTAGTACGTGTAGCGGGCGAAAACCATCGGAATGTGATAAAAAAACAAACTTTAGAAAAAACGTTCTATCTTCTAAACCGTTAGTTATTTTTTAATGAAATTTGGAATTCTCACTTACCACAGTATGGTCCTCGATATTGCATACTATCTGTCAACAAAACGCCTAAATTTTTAAAAATATATTGCGGCAATCACATCTGTCAATCATGTTCTTTTATAACTATTCCTTTCACCATAATATAAATTTACACATAAAAACTATTATACTAATATTTAGATAAAGTATGGTATTTATAAAAACATTCACCCCTGTGAAGGGGTACGTCACAAAATATACACTTATAACTCGTTAATCCTTTCTTTTTATGTACAGTACACACACGACACTTCCTTATTTCAAGTATATCTAAATTATTTATTTGTGGGTTGTTCACTTTATATTTGTCGTCTAGAATATTCTACGCATCTATAGAGCGCTTTATTTGCACCGTTAGTCTATCGCTTATCTATTCGCCCGTGTCACTTCTCAGCGGTTTTAATTAGCTGTCAAACTACCCGCGACAAGCTGTATTTTTTTATGGAACTTTTTCAGATCCCTCCGAATCATTCTAAAGCATTACAAAACATCCGGATTGTTTTCGGAAATCTTCGAATGTGTGCAGTTCTTATGACGTTAGAACCTCTTAATAATAGAATTCTATTGGAAAGAGGCAGTCGAAAACAAAGCTGTCTAATATTTCTGTCTTTTGTCTAAATTATTTGAACTAAACATTAAGAACAAAAAAGTTATTTCTCATTTGGCAATCATTTAATATAATCTGATGGTGGATAGTTCAACATATTAAAAAAAAAAACTTAACAGATTTTTGAAACATTTCAAAATTATTCATACGCCATAAAACATTTTACTGTAGGTTCAGACATTAATAATTATTATTTTAAAATGGGTGGTAATAGGGTGACAGCAAAATAAAATGCGAAAATCCAATTTTGATAACGTGACAATTATGACAAATTTTTATTTGACTGATTATTGTTCATTTTTTTTTGATAAAATACTTACTATTTTCAAAATAAGCAAAACGCTTGCTCTTTGCCTAGAATAGGGCTCGAATCACCGACCACTGTTTCACTATCACTAGGTGAGTGTCACAACCAGGTCATTTAAAAGGGAAACTTTACAAAATGCTTAGTTTTTTGAGGTCAACTTAATTATTGTATTATGACCATAATTAATATCGATATAATGGACAGATTCAAACGAGAGGGTGTCCGTTACATAAAAAAATCCGTGATATATTAAAGTAATGTTTAAGAACGCATGTGATTAAAAAATACCAAGTAGTTAATTGACCCATGCGGATGATTTTGTGTAAAAATTAAAATTAAGTATGTTTGAAATTATTGAATTTTAATATGCAGAGGATTGTTTTATATGTGATATTTATTGAAGTCTGCGAAATTAATACAGTATTTTTTAAATTGCCGAAAAGCTTAAATTTCTTAAAAATAACAGTGAATAATTAACAAAAACTTAATTTATTTTTCTTGGATAAAAGCATTTTGAAATGAACAGTTTGTTTATTTTCATAAATGGCATAGGTACTAATCCGAAATTCAGTTTTAATATGTTGCTTATATCGAGGTCATGTTATCATTGTCAATTTTATAAAAACGAGATTTATAGTTTTGTTAGATTTTTTCAAAATTTTGTCACGGGATCGCGAGGGTTGGAAGTAAATGAAATGTAATGAAATTGAAATTAATTACAGTTTTTATTTATCACTAAAGTCACCGGTGTAGCAGTATTCTTTAATTCACACAATTATGCACTAATCTTCCTTAATAACTCGTTTGTGGAACACTTTATATTCGTCATTTCATGATATTCGCACGTCTGTTGTCGCATTTATTCACTTTTGAATGATCGATAGGTATTCTCTTAATATAATTCGCTAGCCGGCCACACTAAATGTCCGCTTTCCTTCTGATTTCACTTTATCTGTGGTTTCGACTTTTTATCCTTAAGTCATTGTTCCACTTATATACATTTTCGTGTTTCACGAATCTAGTAGTTTATTCTAGTCACTTGAGTAATTTATAATTTATAATTTACTACAAAATCTCTAGAGTCCTGTAAAATCCTCGATTACATGTTATTCTTTCTACTTTGTACACGGCCCACTTAAGGGATTGTATATAATTGATCACTCAAGGAAAAAATCTTAAAAATTAGTTTTGTATCATTTCACATTCTTGATATCTACAAATTTTATAATGTGTATTTTTTTTCAATTTTATTTTCAAATTTTATATGTATTTTTTTTCAATTTTATTTTCAAATTTGAGTTTTCGTGATAATATTTTACTAGATTTTCATTCTTCAATTTAATTATGTGGAGCATCCAGGCCTGCCCGGACGCTGATCCCTCGAGCGTGCAAATAAACCAATCACGCTCGAGGCGATTCACCAATTCGAAACCCGATGCGACCAGTGAGGTACCGACATGCAGCACGCTGCACCACCGACTCACCCATTCGCCGACCTTCTTTCAGTGCGCCACTCGCTAACTTTACTCATCCTGTATTATTGTAAACCTATTTCTTATAAGTTATTTCTTGTACGTACTTTTTCATTCATTCTGTATCACTTCCCACCTTAGCTTGCCACGTACATTCTCAATGCCTTTAATACATGCCTTCAGCTTCACACTTGTTATTTTTGTATATTTCGTTTTTTGACAGATGGACATGACCTTTCTACAAACACGCATCTTTTGATTCATTCACGAGATTGATTCAATCATAGCATATATTTCGCGATACACACCCGACCCCGACATCCGCCAAACTGGCGACCCTGACGTGGGTATATCTGCCAAAATATAAACACCTGTTTTGTTATGAAATATCACTCTTGTGAAGGAAGGTATCATGGATAAGTATGACGAGTAGATCACCTTAACCTATCATTAATTATAGAAAGATTATAATAAGGTTGCAGATACAGATCAATGGCATCTTGTGGACTTGCTTAGAATTGCGGCAATTAAGTAATTACCATTATTATAAAGTGATATTGGATAGGCGTTGTCAGGAAATGGCAGAGGCAGATATTATTTGCATTGAAATGCACGTACTCGATGATTTTACGGAATTCCACACCTTTTACAGTAAATTAAAAATTTTAATTTACTGTAAAAATCTTGAATAATTTAATAAATTCTGGAAACATCGCAAAATGACATTTACTATATAAGAGAGTGTCGTACTTGCAAGTAGGCGTTTAGGTGCTTGACCGTATATTTTGATCTTTAGCTGTCGTTGTCACTCTGGTCACAATAAGCCGTCGCGCGTTTCTCTATGAAATCGCCAAACTGCCAGAAAAGATAACTCACTCACCACGCGCATGCTCACCCTTTATAAAAAACACAATTATAACCAAAAAAAGTTCTGCATATAATAGCCCGTATCACGATAATTAAAAAATGATTACCTAATAAATTTTTTGCTGATTAAAAAGCAAAAAAGTAACCCAAAAAAACAAGTTCTATTAAACTCCCTTTCTCATTTACTAGTGGAAACTTGTTTGGCAGTTAACGCTACGAAAGGGAGTAATAAAAAGTTTACAAAAATCCAAAATTATACTATAAGCAGGTTCCGTGTCTACCAGATGCGTTGAAATATTTTCATACAACTTAGTATGTTGTATGACAAAACCATTTAAAAATTAGAAAAATCCAAAAAATTAAATTTTTTTAACGAAAATTTGATAGGTCTTCTTGATCATCGCCACGAGTCTGCTTGCAAAGTTTCAGCTCAATTGGATCACGGGAAAAGGGTTAAAAATCGATCCAAAGTTTTTTCGTCAAGCAAGCAGATGCCACGAGTTAATATAAAGTGAGTAAAAAATAATGAAACATATTTTTAAATCATGACAATATTGGTAGAGAAATGTACTATAAATATATATTTACTATATATTGATAGTAATTTACTATAAATATTTATAAAAATAAAAATTAACTATATTTTACAAATATGAATAATTAATTTTTTGCTAATTAAAAAGCAAAAAAAGAATGAAAAATATTTTTAAATCGTGACAATATTGGTAAGATCCGTAGAGAAATTTACTATAAAAGTAAGCCTTCATTTATTACAATAGGTTTATTAGTTTTTGAGTATTCGTGGGCGTTATTTAAAAAAAGTACTGTTTTTCAAGTAAGCCGTTTCATGGCCGAATTTATATGAACACTGATAAAATTGAAAACTTCATATTTAATGTTAATCTGCGATTTCTGCACGTGTATATGCCATAAAAAAACACAGGTATCCAGAACTGTAGGTATTTTCATTTATACAAGTAGGTACCTTTCATTAAATATCCTTGACAATATATCTTGACATCGTTATGACGGCCCATAGATCAGATATTTTTTCAATTAACGTGGTAATACTTTTGAAATTTTAACATTTTTGAATAATTTAGGAAGGACGATAGAAGGATTAAATAAAAAAATATTTTTTTGATCTGTTTTATGAGAATACCCAGTTTCATATAATCTAACGTAAAATTATTTATTTTTTCTGTTTCTAATGTATGGTCATCCTATACTTATGCTTCAAAGTGCACTCAGCCCAACTAATGTCAAATTGTAATATTCAGCATTTACTCTCCTTGTTTCCACCTTCCCATTAAATACAAACATGCTTAGGGTTTGCTAAATGATCGAGAGGTGATATTATTCTTGGTTATTGAGACGTATCTTGTATCTTGGAGACAAGATAATGGAGATCCATTTTGATTAAAATAAAGACACATTTTCCAAACATATTTCAGTTTTATTTTTTAAGAAAGCAAAGTAAAAAAATTGATGATGATGGATAGGAAACAGAAAAACAGTGAAATATGTCTGCATACTTAGAAGTGAAATTTATTTTCATTTATAAATTTATTTATAAATTTATAAAATTTTTCATATTTCAAACACTTCAGTTAAAATTATTTCAACAACACTATAAAATATTATTTTAAGTTATACGTTTTAAGAGAAAAAATATTTCACGTAAAAAAACATTTTCAAAATATCCTTTTAGTGTTTTAAAAGGTCGCTTGTATAATAAATTGTGCGCTTCAAATAGAACGGCATTATTTATCATGCTTTATATTCATGAATATAATAATATTAAATAATCTGTCTCTGTTAGTCGATGAGCTCATTACTGAGCATCATTTCTTTTGCTTCTACAGCGCGAGCTGCTTTCTTCTACTCTTCGCGATCCTAGACCGTGTTTAGAGCGACGATTTAAAGAGTCTCAAATCAAATCTCGGGCATGGTTTCTCCATCTTATTTTATTTATTTTTTTAGAAGTGAGTTACAATTATTGTTGGCCTTGCTTGCTATGTACGAGGCTTATAATGTACCTCAATAGGAGTTCAGGTATTCTGCTCTAGCTACTACCAACTTTGTTGGAACGGGAAGGATTTTTCCGTGGAACTTGGAACTCTTTTGCATTTGCCTATGTGGAGAGGAAACCACGGGAAACCTCTCTCAGAAGGAGTCGGACCTGGGGAGACCTTCCTATACGTCTTATAACTTTTATTTTATTTGTTATTTATTATCTCCATCTTATTAAAGATTGACCTTTCGCCCTCCACCCTTGTTGTATATTTCCAGAGATCACCAATCAAAAAGCAAGGAGATCTCTTTATGTCATTGGAGAACAAACTACGGCAAAACTCGTGTTCTTGATACCTACAACATGACTTTGACATCTTTTTCTTAAGCTTTGAGCAGCTTACTAATTCTGTTAGGGGTGTGGTGAACACGATTCCTGGAGCGCAGGAGCGCGACATCTCGCGCCGGATGGCGGCATAAGCCGGCATGGACCAGCGGAAGATTCTAGACGTCGCAGGCCTACCTACCAGCTCCAAGCGCTCGGCGGCGAGAGACCAGGGTGCCATTTCTTCGCACCAGCGGCCCAGTTCAGAGCTCTGGTACATGCTCGTATGATCATCTAAGCACTGCTCCACGCTAGATACTTTCCGGGAGTGCGTCTCACAGCAAAATAGCATAACCCGCGCGTATCATAATACTAACATAAGCTCGCGATGTAATAATTTCTACTTATCCATACACTTGAATTGTAATAGCATTGAATACACTATTCTTGTTGAAGTCCTTTCTAGCAGTTCATCCCTGTGGAGAGTTCCCCCAGAAGCTGAGACGGCGTATACGGGTGATTACAAATGAAATATAGCCTGGTGGCTTGAGCCTCGTTACTTGCCTTACTGGACCTGTTACTGACAAAAGTTGGTTTGGGTGGATGGGGTGTGGTTTCAGGCGTGGACAGCTTGTGGACGCGCAGAATCCACCACCATAACATTTAGCACAGGGGTAAACTTGCGAGGTGACACATATCCCCTCACACATGCGCGCGGGCATGCACATACACCATACACATACAAACATATTCAGGCATACGTGTGCATCATATACATATTTGTTTTAAATGAAAATCGGTAATCGTACGCACACAACAACCGCAACTCTCTTCCGTAAATTTACTATTTTAATGTTACTCGGTATCAATAACTGTTACCACTTTTGTTATGTTTGCTTATTCACCACGTGCACTGTATACGCCTATCACTGTGCAGTGCATATCAATTCTTCCTGATCGCATTGCATTAATACATTGAATATATGCGTGTTACTAGAGCAGGCCCAAGACACGTGTAATTGGGAAAGTGGGTTGAGTGTGAAATAGGTTCATATATTTTGTACCTAGTATTCTATTAGTGCAGCATTAAAAACAAAATAAGTAAATTTTGTATTTTTAATTGCAAAAATTAAAACTGTTTTATTTTATTAAATTTAGCACTAATATTCTTATCAAATATTTCTTTAAAACATACATTACATCTTAGTCAACGTGCAGTTGATGGACGCATCGTTTGCGCGCGTAGTGAAAAGCCTTTTCATACAAAGCCGCTTACATCCACTTTGCAATAAGACTAAAATATACAAAAGTATAATATAATCACACAATGTTATTTTTTGCGTAGCAAAGTAGGTCGATTATGTGGACCAAAATTTTGATACACCAACGCATGTATTCATATTTTTACATAATTATCAAACTTTATGCAAGCGTGCACTTAACCTTGGTGGATTTTCAAAGTTTACTTAAATTTATTTTAAAATAAAATCACTCTTATTGAAAAATCTTTAAAATGATTATTTATAAATACATAAACACGAGTATAATTTACGTATTTCTGTGGCGACGTTGGTAGCTTACCGAGTCCGTACTAGTTAACATAAACAAATCCCTGCAGGACGCGTTTTATGTTCTCACTTGAGAAGTTCACAGAAAGAGGGAGGCTTCCCTAAAATATGCCAGTTTGCTTATGCTAATTTGAATATATACGGAACGTGACGGCGAAAAAACTGGGTGGTTCAGTATTCGGTAGTAAGCCAGCATTTTCCTATTTTATTCGATACATGAAGAAAATATCTGACACATGTAAAATGAAAATCTTTTTCGGAGAAAAGTTTTTAAAAATGCTTTTTAAATAAAAAAATGTAAATGCCAAATAAATACATGTAGCGTGTAAAACGACATTTAGATGTACCTACATCCATCTATAAAATACTTATCAAATTCCCAATAATAATACTTTCGAATGTCTGTCCGAAACATTATATTCAATTCAATCTCATTCCTTTTACAGTATAAGTATGATGACAAAATATGATTTTTTCTGGGGTGGTCAAGCAACCGATGCCGGACCACTTGAAATGTATTGGCTCTTTAGCGAAAAATAACAGGTTCCAGGTCATCATTCATAGCCCAAAACAAAATGAGTTAGATTAAAGAATCTGGATCTTCGGAACGATATATCGATATTCAGATATCCTGAATAAAGCAAAAACAAGGATTACAGAGATGTATTGATAACAAGATTATATAGTAGTAGAGTATTGTACTCATATTTAAGTCAACAGTATTGAATTCGGAAGGGAGATCGAAATAGAGATATGGATATAAATTATATAAAAAAATTATAACTTTGTTTACTATTTATTCATAACGATTATAACGTTTTCGATACTACCTCATCATCTTCAACAATGTTAATAATACTTAAGACTAGAGTATAGCTTGAAGAGTGGGGTGGAGATTAGAGTCCGGTGGGTGTTTTTTATCGGGATAGCCTGGTCATTAGACTATCCCGATAAAAAAAAAATTGGCTCACCTTAACACAAGACCTTACAAAACTTGCGTAATTAAGCGTAAATTACCAAAATAATTTTAAAAATAAAATAAAACTATATCTTTAGGATTCTACCGATCTACAAAGTTTTGAAAAATTGTCATTTTTATGGAGATATTTCCCTATCCTCAATTTTGGCTCCTGAACTAAATACAAAAAAATATTTACTTTTTGTTCTATTTAGATGTAAATCATACATGACGTTTCGATTTGCATGTAACAACACGTTACCAGCGACGTCGAATTTGTTATGTTTCAACCTGCAAATTCCCTCAAGTTTGAACTTGTTTTTGAGGACTTTCTTGACTTGACTCGCGAGTGTTTTCTTGGTAGGTTGAATAACTTTTATGCCATAAAAGTACCATTGCGATTGTTACAGTTGTGGGCAGCCCCGACTACAGTGTTAAAAATGGAATTGTAATTTTTAAATAAGAAGTTCGAGGCGTAGTCAGACTACTTATGCTATGTTTGGACCATACAAGGAACTTGACAATCAGCAGCTACCAACTATAAGGGACGTCATTTAATTTATTTTATTTGTCAAGAACGACCTGAAATTGAAATATACATGAAGTATGAAATTAAAGATCCTTCCAAATCAGATATATATGTGATTGTTTCCTTATAGATCAACAATATGTGGACCAAAACTTCGATTCGAATTGTAACTAAGGAACGAGTTAAATGTTTTTTAAAGTCATCTGAGAAGCTTTTTGACGTTTCTACTTGTAAATGCACTTCATTTGAATCTCTTTCGTGTTTAAAACCGAAGACAGTTCACATCAATGAAATAAGTTTTTATTGGATCAAATAAATGATAGGAAAATGGTTATAAGCGGTTTTGATAAAAAAGTAACGGCTAGATTAATGAAACGACAGCAGACGTAAATTGAAGAGTCAATAAGGGTAACAAAAAAATCGTGTTCTACTCAAGAAACCGATTATGTCTCAGCAAATTGTGATGAAGATTCAGAGATTCCGATAACAGAGGCATCCCCGACAAACAAGCCCTCGACAGAAACACTATCAACTTAAACGGCGAATTGGAATACATTGCCATTGCCAACAGTTGCTAAAGTCTGTGATAGATATGGTTTATTGACGCGATCTGCTGCTGCTGTTGCTTCTGCGGTTTTGGCTGACGTCGGCTTGGTTTCTACCGAAGATTTAACTCTGGTTAAGATTACAGTTAAGGTTATAAGATCTACAGAGATGTATCTAAAGCCCGGAAACTTCAAAATATATTGGAGGTATAGATATAAAATGCATTTACTTTTATGGAAGAAAAGACCATCGCAAAGAAATTTTTAAAGACCACATCTCAATTTTAGCACAACCTGGATCAATTTATTAGAGACACACAATACTGAAAGACGTGGCACTGCAAAGGGAATTCTTATTTCGATCACAACTTTAGTAGAGGGTCGAGGTTGGAATTAAGATGACGTGATTTGCGTTGAATGTGACGGAACTGCAACTAACACCGATTGGAAGGGTGGCGTGATTCAATATTTAGAGGAGTATTTAGAGAGATCGTTACAATGGTGTTTGTATGATGCATGTCAATGAGTTACCCCTTCGTCATTTATTCTTGTCCTAAGATGGTTGCACTCTGGGTCCTAGAGACCTATAACAGACGCATCACAAAGTGTAACTGACGTTACTTCTAGAGATGGCTTTATTAGAACCGGGATGCAATCTCGAGCAGAAATGCCAAATTTTGGACAAAAAAATAAGTTAAAACTTTTAGTTTTTGTCATTGATTATTATCTACATTTTATTTATTTTATTTTCTTGTGTTTTGTTTCATTAATTTCAACAATAAAATACCTTTTATACTTGATTTTTTTATTATTTTAGGCAAAAGGTTTAAATCTATAAAAACGTAAAATTTACAAAACTTCAAAGCTCAGTAGAGCCTTCAAGATGAAAACAATTTTAGGTTTTTTTACCTTTTTCGCAATTTGTGTAAATTTACGCAAATTTTGACACCACTTGCGATTGTGTAGCTCATACTAAACTAAACTATAAACTAGCACATTTTTGTAAACACCAACCTTGTTAATAACAAAGAAATTAAGAACTCTATAAATTATAATGAATCTAGTCTATAAATTAAATGAATGAATTGAAACTAACGCGACAACATAATCAAATAATTAATATCCCAATTATAATAACTTCGTTGTCTGTCTGTCTGTCCGTCCGTCCATTTGTCTTCGTTCGTTCGTCCATCTGACCCCGTAACTTCGTGTAACGTCCGTAATTTCGTTTAAATTCACGGCTATAAAAACGAAATTAAATGGCCGGAGATGGAGCTTGGAGCCCGGGTGAGCAAACTCGAACGCGGAGACCTACGAATGTTGCTATCGTCGTACGTGTGGGACCCTTCCAAAATAGACTACATATTTATACAGCGCACATATATTTTTATTTAATTTTTGTTTATTAAGCATATTTCTAAAATATATTTTCTTTCGGTTCACTATGTGCTTATACACATTTTCTCCGCAATTGATGGCATTTCTGCGTGATATAGTTGGAAGATATTTTTTTTTTATTATTATTTTTTTATTTATTTAAAATATAATGGAAACCTAAGAGGTTTATGGATAACATTTTTACATGATTCAATATAAGAAATAATAATAATATAATTTAGATACAAAGTCATTTTTTTATAGTTGGCCGAGTTTTAGCATTTTTGTCACATCTGTTTTGAATTTGTCAGTGGTCAGTTGTTTGGTCTGTTGTGGCAGGTCATTGTATAGTTTTAGTCCTTTACAAATTAGTCGGGATTGTCCTGTTTTTGTTTTGGTGTATGCTATGTGAGCCATTCTAGTTTTGTGTTGGTGTTTTTCGTGTATTTTGTGTAATTTTATGTCTTCGTCTTGTATTTCGCCAATTGCTAGTCTGTGACTGATTTTAAGTGTTTCGATTTTTGTAATGCTTTCGATATTTAATTGTTGTGTTATGCGCTTCGACAGGCCAGGAGGCCCAATTACAGAAGCAAAATACATCACAAAAGACCCAGGATCACATATCCCACACAGGCACAAAATATCCGACTCCCGCCCGGGGGACTCCATTTTGATTTTGGAACTTTTTACCGGGAAGCCTTCTGAGAGGCAGGTATTCTAGCCACTACACTACACCAAAGAAAATACCTTTTAGGAATATATTGTGCGCTCTATAGTTATCTTTTTTAGGTACTCTATGTAGTCTATTTTTGAAGGGTTTCGCACATACGATGATGGCAACCTCCGTGGGCTTCCGCGTTCAAGTTTGCTCGCCCATGGTTCAAAACCCATCTCCGTCGTTATGTCGTTAGGTCGTTAAATTTGTTGTTTTATGCCGAGAATTCAAAATAAATTACGGACTTTACACGAAGTTACGGGGACAGACAGACGGACAAATAAGGAAATTATTGTAATTGGGATAAATTATCACGGCAATTATTTGAGTCAATTTTTGTCTTATTCTTCGTAAGAATGTATTTTTTTTGCAATTTTCTTACTTATATGAATATTATCTACTGCAAATAATAAATCACGTTATGTCGTAATATACCATCTCCCATGTCATATTGGTTAAATCTTTCTGACAAACGAGGTACTATGCTTTTTCGTTCCGTAAAAAAATTCACACATTGGTATTTGTATTACATTGTTATAATCTGAACATTCAAGTTCATTTGTGAATATAATATATTATGAACCATACAAATTTTATACAGGTGGGCACAAAAAAAAATTTCGAGACCAATAAATCTCCCGCTGTGAATATTTACATTTGGATTTCAACATTTTAAAAGACGATAGTTTTTATATTTGGGGTATTTTTTGCATTTTTTCAAGGTTGAATATAATTAATTATTAATCGTCTTTAAATAAGAAGCTAAATTTATTGGCAGGCTTTCACGGTCGGTTGCATTCTTTTCATCGTCTTAGCGTGAAAAATTTTTGGTAGGTGAATGATATTACCAACATTTCAAAAAAAGACTGCTTTTATATTTAAAAGGTTATTTAAATTTTTGTCAATGTTGAAATTAATTCATTGTTGAAATTATATTCAATTTATGGGATGTTACGTACGTATGAAAGTGGTAATGGGCTGACCAAATTTGCCAAAGAAACGATGGACAATGGCATAGGAAGGTCCTGGTCGCTGCGTTAGTAGTGTCAAGCTCAATGGGGTGACGAAATTATTACAAAGAATTTTCAAATTAATCGAACTGTCAAATTTAGTTTTTATAAAAGCTATAACCCATAAAAATGACGCACTTTTATTATATATTTCGGCTGCCAGTTAAGCCTGCGAGAACACCTCTTTATATAGTTGCGTAGTCTCTTGATAAAGTTAGTGATAGACATTATTAAATTATACTTCATTATTCAAATAATAATGAAGTTTCTAGTGCCAACGCTTATGTATGGAAGTGAAGCCTGGAATTGACAAAAGAGGAATGAAAGTAGACTGAATGCGGTTGAAATTCGGTCACTAAGACGCTTGTGCGGAAAATCTTTGGTTGATAGAGTGAGGAATGAACAAATTAGAAGTGAATGCAATGCTGGCTGTAGTGTGGTAGATAGAATAAAGAAAGGAGTGCTGAGATGGTTTGGTCATGTAGAACGTATGAACGAGGAAAGGATGGTTAAGAAAATATATGAGGCGAATGTTGAAGGCAACAGGAATAGAGGGCGTCCGCGAAAGACCTGGCACGATCAGGTACTACAAGTATTTGAGGATGGCCCTGTTAAAAGCCGCAACAACCGTAGAACATGTATGAGAAGATGTATGAGAAGATGTATGAATGTGGCCGAAGCAAAAGTGGTGTGCCAGGATAGAAGAGTGTGGCGTTCAATCCTCTCTGCCTACCCCTGCAGTGAAACGGAGTGATGGTTAGTTAGTTAGTTAGTTAGTTACTTCATTATTATTTGAGCCATTTGGTAGCTCCAGGTGGTGAATACTAACGCTACCAAATTCTCTACGTAACAATGGACATTGTTACGTAGAGAATCATATATTTTGCAAAATGATACCAATGACACATGCGATATAGTAATGGATGCACTGATTTTCATTAAACTGAAATATAAAAAATGTCTAATTCAGGTACCAATTTTATTAAAAAATCATAAAGTCAATGTTTTCATTTTATTTAATAACAATTTTGAAATCATACTAATTTCGAAAACGGAATAAGATCAGCTATTGAATATGAAGTTAAAGACGAACATTCGAAATTATTATAATTTGGGAATTGGGGATGTATTTTTTTTTTTCTAATGAAACTTTAATTTAATTTGATTACAGGTATATTACGAAGAATGACGACAATAGTGAAAATAGTGGACTACAGATATATGAGAAAGACTAAAGAAAGAAAAAACTAGTGACCCTCGAATGAGGCCTGCATCCATTAGTGGAGAGACACGTGTCGATGATGACGCGTGCAAAATATTTAGTAAGTATATTTGTAATTATGAAAAAAGGTTTCTAAATAACTTTCAGCGCGATTCTTTAGTAGAAATTTCTAAATGTTATAAATGTACGTAAAATTTGTCTCGTACTTAGTAACAATACTTAACAGGTGGATTCCTGTCTTGATAATGAGTCGAAAATGTCAAAATCAAAGTTTTTTTTTCAACATTTCTGACAAAAGTTAAACTATCGTTACAGTTACTTATATCGTCATTAACTTTAATACAAGTCGAATAAAACGATAAAAATAATTTTAAAAAGATTTTAATACATTTCACACTTTTCATGTGGAACATCTTCGCCGACACCAAAATAAATCTCTCAGACGGATAAAACTCGTTCAGAAAAACGAAAATATAAAAACGAAGACATAAGATCTTCTCCGTCAACCGCTGGTACTGTTCTCACCATCATGTAGGCCAAGCTTAGCTTTTTTCTTTCTTCGAACTGAACAAAGAAAAAAATCGATCGTATCCAATCAGTACTATCGTGGTTATACATTAGCAACGCGCCTGTATGTGTATGTGTGTGTGTGCCTTTGTCGGGAAGGAAGAGAGGATTTTTTTAAATATTAATTTAAGATATTTTTTAATATCATCTGCACAAAAAATATTTTATTTTGTGTAGGTAGGTAGATCTTTTCATATAAGCTTGCAATTGAGTAAGTGTGAGTAACTGAGTTTATACACGCATTGTTTCGTTGTGTTAAGTTTACGGATACGTCCTTCTCGTTTCCTTAAACTTGACACAACGAAACAGTGCGCGTATTACGCACTAACTCATTTGCAAACTTATATGAAATGACCTAAACTAAGACGTTTCTTGAAGACTTCCAGAATGTTAAGGATATCCCAAAATGTTATGGAATGTTCAATCGTATTGTTCTCCTCGAGAGCCTCTGACAGTATGTAATTATCTCGTTACAATGTCATCCAAAATATCAGAGATATACGTCATTTCTGTTTGATCTGAGGTTTTTGTGATTCATATATCAGGCTAATGCATTCAGTTCATTGAAGCATGAATAAAAAATATATTTGAGAAAAAAATTGTGAATTGTAGTATTTATCTGAATAAAATAATCATTACTGTTAGGAATATTAGGAAATTCATTTTTTCATTTCGATTCATTTAGTGGATATTCTAGTTCAATAAAACCTGTTTCAAAAAACTGATTAAACATTTCTGACACATGTATATATAGATACAAGTAAGCACACTATAAGTCTAAATATGCATTTAAATAATAAAAAATAAAATATTGATTGATTTAATTTTAACGTTGAAAAGATTATTCATGATGATGATCATTAAATTAGGTGAAAAACATAAACTTTGTATTTCTATCTAATCTGTATAGAAACTCTATATGTGAAAGTAGTCAGTTAAATGCTTCTCTGTGGATGAGAGATTCTAAAACCTCCGAAACTTGAGAAGTAAAATATTAATGTAAATTTGTTTTAATCATAAACCCATTAAATAACGTAAAATACGGATGACGCTTAGTTATGATTAAACCTTCAAAGCCACAGAACCACTGGAAAACCAGACCGCCCAGTTTCCCGGAAAGAGAAAAGCTCCGAAAACTTTTAATCCCGCTCGGATTGTATTGCAGTCGTAACTCGCGTTCGCAAAGAGTTAAGGGCTGTCAAACTTTAAGAGTTCCTGGCATATTGGGCAGTAAAGCACTGGCTGCAATAATGTCGCAGGCTGCATTTGCAGCTCGGGGACGTAAACATCCAGGGACAGCTCCACTTACTCCGCCGCCGGGGCCCGGCTAATGGAAGAATTTAATCTGCGAGAAAACAGGGGCGGCGCGGGCGGAGGGGCGCCCCCCCCAGCGTCAATCGGGCCGGAGCTGAAACATTCCTTTCACTTGTGCCCGGGATAAGAATGTGACAAGTGGCGGGATCAGTTTTATTGGCGTTATGCGCCGAAACGGGAACGGGAACGGGAGATATGTGAAATATTTTCAATCTGGCCTTTGTCGTCTGGAACAATACCTCGATGCGTTCATGGCCACACAGCGATGAAAAATGTCTCGCTAGAGGAAATTAAAAAGCTGGAGAATTTTTTAATCGATATATAAATATTTAGCGCTTAAGATGTAAGTGAAAGATGCGATCCTACGGCTGAAATCAAATCGAAGCTCGTGCATCCTTTATCCGTATGAAAAAATGTTCTGCGGTCGTGATCTCAATCTTCGATAACGAATGCAAATGCTATGTGTTCCAATATTATTTTATTGAATGGAAGCATAGACACTTATCAAAGAATTGATACGGCGAATGAAGCATTCCAGATGTGGATCTACGGAATAATACTCAAAATAAGCTAGATGGACACAATTTCGAAAGAAAATGAATGTCGTTCGGATGAATAAAGAAAAATTAGTAATTAAACAATAAAAATCCGAAAACTTTTATATATTGAGACATTCAAAGAAATACGAGATCTTGCATCTCATAATCCAGGTAAATATTGCCGGAAGACAGGGATCTGGAAAACGAAGAGCAATAATTTAACAAATAAGTGATTCATGCAATGTGTTTTTTTGTTAGTTATATTATTTTCAATACTAAGTTAAATACTTATGCTATGAAAATAGAACTAACTTGCTGGTCTGGAGTGAAGGTTCGAACCCGCGACTTTCGGATTACAAGGCAAGAGTTCTAACCACAAGACCAACAAGCTACTCAATTTGATGTTGATATTTAATTTACCGTTTATGTTAGTGTGTTGTAGAATTATTACCGACACTTGCTGCAGATGGATATAATGGTATAAGTCTCTCATAACCTAATAATAATAAGTATTTCAAAACGAGACTTTATTTATATATTTCTCATATTTTCAAGAATTAATCTAATAGTTGAGAATTGTTACAAGTTACATTGCACCGAGAAAGCCAAACAAATGAATGTGGTTAGTCGCAACAAGGAAACGGGATTGTCTTCTAATTGGCGCGAATGCCCTCGTCCATAGATTTTTGGCTTGTATGGCCGTTTGGAGTTGCGAGAGCGGCGTCCGCAACAGTAGCGTTCCCGATTGGATATAACTATTAATTAAAAAAACTGTTAAAATATACACAAACTACTTAAATAATTATTTTCATTTACTAAATTGAACTTTGTAATAGACACACATTGAGTTAAATTTTATAAGACTATAGTTTCGAAAAGAGCAGTTACTGTCATCGTCAGGTGTAATTATTATATTTATTTCTTACAGTAATAAATTACGCCTGTTGATGAGAGATACTCGGCGTGAGCCTTCGAGATAAAATCAGAAATGAAGAAATAAGACGCCGAACAAAATTTGCCAATATTATGGACCGTATTGCGAAACTAAAATGGCAGTGGGCTGGAGATATGGCTCGACAGGAGGATACTAGATGGGCACCCAGAATCCTTCAGTGGAGGCCCTGGACAAAAAATAGAACCGTCGAAAGACCTTCCAAAAGGTGGTCTGATGACATTGTCCAGAAACCAGGAAGAACCTGGATGCGGAGGGGGAGAAACAGAGATGAGTGGAAAAAAATGGAAGAGGCCTACGCCCAGCAGTCGAGTGAAAAAGACTAAGGAAGAAGAAGAAGAAGATGAGAGAGACTACTCCTCTCGAATCTGTAGTCGTGTTAAATTTAACTCAACGTGTGTGTATTACAAAGCTCAATTAATTTTAAATTAAAATAATTTTGCGGCACCACAAAGTAACTGCCATGTCAATTAATAATACCACATAAATAATTTTTAACCTTGATCGGTTTCGATAGCGTTGTCAAGACGGACGCACAGTAAACTTCCGTGAATTAAATATTTAAGGGAATCAACTGTCGGATAGTTTTATTTGTGGTGGAGATGTGGGGAGGACTTTTTATGTTGCCCTGGCTTAACTTCCATGGTTCATGGGCTTCTGAATAATTTTATTATTATTTTATCTGAAATGTGGTGTTCTTCTAATGCGTGTCTCTGTCACTAGATGAGTTCAGTTATTAAACATTGAAAACATTCAGTATACTGTCACTTAATTTATTTTATTAAAAATATTTAAATAAAAAAACTTTTTAAATAACTACTAATATATAAAATTCCGAGTAAGTAAATATGTACACTCATTAAAAGATACGTCATTCAATTTTAATTAACTAATTCAACTTTGTCTCTGTAATGTTGTGTGATCCTATGAAATACTCTAATTGAAATTCGTAATAAAATTTATGGTAACGTTCGTATGTCAATTAAATAAAATTGTGTAAACAAATGTATACAATTACTCGAATACCTACTATTTTTACGAGATGCGTACATAAAATATAATAATATATTATAACATATCCGTGATATTTTTCAGCTGAGATAAGCGTCTGCGCTATGAAAAATAGGACTTGTAGGTCTCCTGGGAAAAGAACGAACCCTCGATATTTCGGGCACCAGGAAAGCGAGGTAACCCTTTAAGGTATGTATCTAAAAAATAAGGAATGCTTAATCCGAGGTTTTTATTTATTCATCGCGCTTGTTTGAACAATACAACGGAATTAAACCCCATATCAACTGCGTACAATTTTGAATGTCAAAATGTCAATGAATTTATCGAAAAATAAACAAAAAAAAAATAACGATATTTTTGATGGATTTGGTTTTAATTTTAGAGATTATTCATGATTATCATTTAAATGGATGGAAAAAAACATTTTATCTCAATATAAGTTTAATAATATTTTATAAATTAACTACTCGAGTTTAGAGAGTATAAAAATTCCTCACCTATATGACAGTATTTAACTGACTATATTCAAATACAATAAATACATGGATAAGGTCCAAATACAAATAATTAATTAAATCGATGCTGACAAAATGAGCCGAATTTACACCGAATAGGCATGATGACAGTATTAAAGAATTAAAGAATAAGTGATTCTAGAGAAGAAAATATTTTGAAAGGATTCTAAGAAATGATCCAGTTTTAATATACACATTGAGATTATTAAGATTTTCAATAAAATAAAAGTATAAAATTGTGCAATCCGCTATTTTAACTGAAACACCGGTCAGAGCGAATGACGTCACGCCTCAGTACCCATCACCGTGTTTTTGAACCCTTGCCATAGATACAATGCAATGTTTACTGAGACTTGACTTCACGTAGACGAAATGACAGCTGCGGGCGTTTTTGTGCGAAATTAAAAATATGTCGATGAAAATGCAATTATTTTACGTAAAAACTTAGTTCATAACTGAAATAATATTATTTTCGGTAATAGTAGACGTGTACCTAAAATAAAGAATGTTATTTCAAAATCTGTCATCATGCCTATTACTGGTGTATGGATGGGTGTAACGGTAATACTGACAGAAGGAGAGAAGAGCTGTGAAAGTAATACCGATGTACAAGCAGAAATACCTGAGTTAAAATTTATTTTTATTTCTAAACTTTAAAATATATTAATTATATTACGATACGACATTACACCTTTATACTTAATATCTTTTGTAAAAAGCTAAATTTTTTTAACCTTCAACATTTAAGCAATACGATATAGACTGGACTTTTTTTATATATGAAATATTTTCTAGGATATTATGGTACATTATATTTATAACTACAATTTCGATAATGAATTATTTTAACAAATCAACTGTTCAAAATATGTTTAAAAAATATAAAAATGTTACGGCTTAACGTATTTTATTTGTTGTTAAAATAATGCATTAAAATGCAAAACATTTAGGCATGAAATATAATGCATTTAAAATGAATAAAACAAAATTCAGTACAGTATTTAAATGTGTACGAGTAATATATACTTAGATTAGATTGCGTTGACCAAATACGGAGAATTATTTAATATTCTTGATGACTAAGAATATCTGTGGTTTCATCTATCTGAGGTCGCTTATCTCAAGAAATTGGGGATGTGAAGGTGAGAAAATATAGAGGTATCATTACCAGCCGCGAAATCTATGTACGATTATTTCTTGAGAAAAAACAACAGATGTCTCTTGCATAATCCCTTCAAATAAACGAAAAGTTTTCAGATTTAGAACATATGTGGGGTATAAAATCAGAGGCAGCAATATTCAAAAATTTTAAAAAATGTTTTCAATGCAGTAATCGAGGATTAGGTTCTAATTTAAAATGAACTAAATTCTAGATTTTATGTATCTATCCGTTCAATAATCATGTATTCTGTATTTGGACATGTCACTAGAAGAGAGGGAGAAAACTATTTAGAGTTCCTGCAGTTTCGTTTGTGGAAGCCTAAAATTCCACCGACTACGTGGAATAGTAGAATACGTGTAGGCCTCAAAATAATTTTTCACATTTTTATACAAATATAATGAAAATAATCGGTGTTTGATTTCGTTTATTAATCATAGGAAGTTTTGTATAATTTGTTGATTGACTGTCGTCAACTTAAGTTGCTTTAGCGATCGCTAATTCTTGTATATTTATTACATCTTCAAATAATTCTCATGGCTCTATTTTGATTTTTTTCGTTCTCAGTTCATTTTCCAAATATAGCTTATTAGATATCGCAATTGTGGGGTATAAAAGCAAAGGTAGCGATATCCAAAAAATCAAAAAAAATGTTTTGAATGCGGTCACCAACCAAAACCAAAGTCACCAAGGATTACTACTTAAAAATGTACCGAGTTCTAAATGCTATGTATCTTTTCCTTGCAAAAAAAATCACGATTTTGTAGGCTATGTTTCATATAAAACCTCGAATTCAGACATTATAAATGAGTAATCCTTGATGACTACATTAATTTTTTTTTGGATATTGCTGCCTTTGCTTTTGTACCCCACAATTTATTTAATATCTACCTTTTGTGTGTTGAGAATATAAAATGATGAAATTTTAAAGCTCGTTGGAGGTGAAATTTTAGTTATGCAACGAAAGACGTGGGAAACGAAATATGCGTCTGACGTTTTCATTCCACGAACTTATTTAATACGATGAGTCTCATTGGTGTGGTGGTTGTAACTCTCGCTTAGTGATTCAGTGGTTGGTGGTTGGAGCCCTGTCACAGAATACCAGCAAGTAAGTCCTATTTTCAAGCATAACCGTTCATTTGTTATTTGCAAATATTAATAATATTGGTGAAACAAGTATTCCGTATTCGCGACTCTATTTAAAAAAAAAACAAAAATAGATCAGTGTGTACTTTTATTATCGCCATCCGGCGAAATCTTTAATCGAGACTAAAAAAAAATAATCTAGGTTTCTGCGAATCTCGATAAATGTCGCTGCTACGCTAAGTGACGTCCGCCTTTTTTCCGACTTAGAACAAGGATCGGTAATTTGCGGATATCTCTTTAGTCGTCAGTTGTTGCGACTGGTTCGTTTCATGCTTCCTCGTGTTAAAATAGTTATGCATTTTGTTGTACTTTAGCGATTATGCTATGAGAAATAATGCACCATTTATTTTATGTACGCCAAAGAATTGTAATTATTAACGCATTTTTATATAGGTATTATTATAAAATTTATTAATTATTAAAAAAATTACTGTCAAAAACATTTAAAAATATATAACCTTATTTTATCCTAATAATTCTTGGGAATTTCATACAAAATTTTTTTACTTTTCCACTCACTTTGCGTAATTGAATTAACAGATCTAATTTGTTTTATGCTGTTGTGCGACTCTTTGTTTTATGTTGCCATTCGACATCATACAAATTTGTAAATTTGTTTTGTATTTCTATTTGGCGTGGATATTACATTAACAGGATATTTTTTAAAACGTAAATTTTTATATTAGAATTTTTGAGTGGCTTAAATCTAAAACTTTTAACATTTTCAATATGAAGGAACCGCTTGAATGTTCGGATAGTGTAGATAATACACACGAAATTAAATATACATTTCATTAATGACATGATTTCCTGTTTTTTTTTTAATGTTGTAATTAAATATTCAAGAAACTAGTCCAGGATTCTCGAAGATGTCAGAGCATTGAATTATTGTATTTTTAGCAACACGGAAGTTCTAGAGTCAAGGTAACGCTAAGCTTGTGTTCGAGAAAATTTACGGGTCATCGAGTCAACTTTCGAAGTCCCGCCTGTGGTCTGTCCGATGAAATCATTTAACATGGATAATGATTCAATGTCACTCCGAACAAAAAATCTTTTTTTATTAGAAGTACTTTTATATTTAATTATTCATTCCTTATATAAAGCAACTTCGATGCAATAAATTGTGTATTATATACATATATTAAAAATTTAAGTGTTGCGAATATACATATGTCGAATTTATGTATATATCTATATTCAAATAAACATAAATATAAATGTACATGTACACATAAATAAAAATGTAAAACATAAATAAAAAAGTATACATATGTTGCAACTTTACATATGTAAAAATATTTTTATTTTCATATTTTTAATATTTATCAAAAAACTTAGTTATTCATTATAATCTAGCCACGTAAATTTTAAATTTTAAACCAGCAAAGTTTTGAACACATTGACGCAATTTATTCCCAAGGCCAAATAATTTTTTTATTTATTTATTTAATTGCGGGAAACTAACAGTATAAATAAGAATTAGCATTTTAGCTTACACATGATTATTAAGTAGTACAAAGACCATCTTACAATTTTCCGCAGTGTTAACAATTTATGTATTAATATTTAACAACAATAACTTAACGATATACCAAAAATTAAGGTTTAAGTCTTCCTGTATCTACTTTGATGCCATTTTATACCCATTTTGTACCAAGGTTAAGACAGTGGGAAAAAATAACAGGAACAACAGACTGTAAAAAGTAGTTAAAAATAATTTATTCGATTTATTTGAAAATCCTGTTTCATTTCAAAGTGAAAGGAATCATTTAAATAATTATAATATATTTAATTTTTTATTTCGGACAGTCGTTAAATAAAGACAAACTTCATCGTTAATATGTCACTTGTTTTATCGATATGAATCTTATGAAAATTAATTGCGAGATGAATCTGAATCGAAAATGAATCTGATTTAAATAAGATGGAAAAGTACGTTACTGCATTATTATATTATAATATGATGTACTTTTATTATTTAGTCCGGTTAAGTCTGTGAAATAATTTTAAAAAAATATACGCCAGTTAAGTCTGTAAAAACAGCGCTATCTAGTAGATTACCGTCTTGATAACGTTGTAGATGGATGAACATTATTAAGAATTATATTTTTTTGTTTCTTATACCACATTATCATTTGAGCCGTCTGGTTGTGTTAGCGACGGACATTGTTGCATAGAGAATTATATATTTTGAGTAATGATTAATACAAATGACATTTATAATGTAGAAAAAGATACACTAATTGGTTTTAATTCTTATTAAACTAAAATATTGAAAGAGTTTTTATTTAAAAAAATCATAAAATCGATGTTACCATTTTATTTAATAGCAATTTCAAAAACTAATTTTGAAAACAGAATGAGATCAGCTTTGTATTGTAGAAAGTTACGGACGGACACCCAAATTATTATTGTTAAGCA
The DNA here is from genome assembly GCA_016648135.1 of Agrypnia vestita. Classification (NCBI taxonomy): domain Eukaryota; kingdom Metazoa; phylum Arthropoda; class Insecta; order Trichoptera; family Phryganeidae; genus Agrypnia; species Agrypnia vestita. The sequence continues at coordinate 151,364 of JADDOH010003053.1, forward strand.
TTATAAAAAAGCATTGAATTTATAAAATTTTGATCACACGGTTAATTACAAATATGTAATTAACCGTGTGATCATGATTACTGGTGGTAGGGTACCGCATTGACAGGTGCGTTGAGCGTATGACGGGAGGCTTCACCGTATAGAAAGCCTTTCTATATTTATTTGTTGTAAAAGTAATTAACTAAAAAGGTGATGAAAGAAATGCATCAAAATTGTATTCAATTTTCAATTTTTTTTCTTTAATATTTATCTCATGTTTTGGTGGTATACAGTTTAATGTGTGCGCATTTTTCTATGGCAAATATTGGTACAAAATTGATTTTATTGAATTTATGGGATATTAATTCAAGAACACTCTATAGGCAGAAAAAACTATTTTTTAAATTGAATGAACCTAGAGGTCTTTGCGAGTGTGAAAAAGAATAAAAACATAATGAAATAAAATTATTTAAACAAAAAAAGTTTAATTATTAAACCTTTTTTCCAATGTGATCATTTAATAGCACACATAAATCGGAGGCTTGATATTGACCAGAAAATTCGGAGCGATAAATTAAAATGAGGCACTAAACTGTTCTGTTTAAAGGTGTGAAGTAGAGATAGGGGTATTAGGAGGGTAGTATTAAGCGAGGTGAACGGGTGAATTCGGGGATGAAATGGTTTGATTAGGAAGTTATGCGAAACTATTAACGATGTCGATTTTGAACACACTAGCCAGATTATGTGATTATCAGAATAATTTATGAGCTACCAAGCTAGTTTTTTTAAACTGGTCATTGTATGTACGAGTAAATCTTGCGGTCTGATGCAAAATGAAATTTATGATAATATAATAATTATGTTATAGTTATTTTCTTTAATTTAAAATTTAAGTGCAATCAGCGGTGCTATTTAATTAATAAGAAGAGTAAGCGATATAGGGAAGAGGTGCCTTATTTTGTGCAGGTTCTAGAGAGTAATGATATATGCCATATTTGGTCTAGGCAGCGATGAGATGTCCTGGAAGGTATGGTAGGATAGGGTAGGATATTTTCCACACATCCTGTAGTGTAACACAACATAATTTCGATGATATTTAATATAATAGACTATGTTATTTTATTTATTTATTTATGTGCATATGGTGCAAGGCATCATTGATGTTTGAATTAATTAATAAAAACAAAGAAGCATCCTTACAGTTTAAACAGTAATTTTAAAAGGTGCATTAGAAAGCAATCAACATATCAATCCCAAAGGCAGTACACATTTTAAAATAACTGAGCAAATTTAAAAAAAAATCATGGTTGAAATTGGATAAATTAGTAGGATAGCCAGGAGAAAAAATAGATGCCTGTGTTTTGAGCAAAATCATAAACAGTACATATGCATTATTTGGAGTGGATGTCATTTAACATGATACATATTAATATCACTGAGTTATCCAGAGGGGACGGGGAGAATGCTTTCGTGTTGTTCAGGGTACCAAAAAGAATTTATGAACATTTTTATTATGATCGGTCAAAGAGCACTGTATTGTACAGAAAACAGACAGACAGTCAGAAATTGAATTATACAAATAATAAAGACATAATATTAAAGTATATATTTATAAACAATTTTGCATGCTTGCATGCATTAACAATTTATTTCCATAAAGAATTAAAAGTTATGAGAAAGTATTTTTCCACTGTTTTCAACAAGGTTATAAAATGATCGTTAATGTTTAAGAGCTTTGATATTTAAATTATTTTGACGTGGTTGTGTGGAATTTTTAGCCATTTGAATCGTCTTGTATGACAGCTTAATAGCATTGTTTGATCGACCCGTAGATAGTAAAATAATTAGCATGGACATGAATAATTTTCGCAAAGCCGTAACAATACAATATATCGATGACATAATTCTCACAAACAGAAGTTTTAAATTAATACAAATTTTAAAATAACTATATTTACCGCCCGGCTTCGCCCGAGTTTTTGGATTTTTGTGTATATTGATTTCATACCTCATATTTCACTGAAAAATGTGATACAAGTCAAGTCATTACAAATTATTTATTATCATACATTTCCATGTGATCTTTAAAATTGTTTGAAAATAGTTAACTATATACTTTTTTTCTAAACAGATTTCAAAACTCTATTTTAGAATTCTTTTGTACGTTTGAAAAATATGGAAAAAACAAATAGCACTTGTGTTATTTTTTAGTAGGTATATCTTATTATCATGGATATTTTTGTATTATTATTAATATTTTTTTTTTGCTTCAACAGGTCAAGAGGCCCAATTACAGAAACAAAAAACATCATAAAACATCCAGGCTTGAGTGAATCACACATATTAATTGTGACCTCACCGGGAATCAAACCCGGAACCCTCAGTGCGAGATGCAAGTGTCATGCTTACTGGACTACGAGACCAATGAGTGATTTATTATTTATGTCATTATTTTTGATGTAACATTAATATTATTCATATGTGTTATCTGAATTTCATAGAAGAGCATGTCAACAAACTGGAATGCGTTCAAAAATTCCGTTTTATCTTCAATCTCAAAAATTCGATCACATCTCATCTTCCGCAACTTTCTCCATTGGCCTTCAATCCGTCAACGCCGTAGCATCCGTGTTTTGTTTCTTATTTATAACTTCCTTTTCAATCTTCACTCACATCTTTCCAATCATGGTTAACCACCCCGTTTATCTGACAGTATTTCACTATTCAGTATTCATCCCCATTAATAAAACTGAATTCTTTAGCTTCACATTTCAAGCCCAATCGTCCAGAACATCACATCATCACTGACCATAACTATTTTCATAAGTTAACTAATACAATTCAACGCTTCACTAAATCTAGTTTAATTCCTCCTTGTCCCCATTCATCTCCTACTCGTCTCGTTATCGTGGAGCTACTTTTTTCACTATAACAATATATACCGGATGTTATGTTTCAATTGTTATACTTAATTGTATGGTTGATTGTATGAAATTTGCAACCTACAACAAACCCGCCACTGTATTAATATGTAAAAAAAAGTGAATAGATATTTAAAAGCTTCATATAAAAATATTCGCGTTGACCTAGAAATTAAAATGGAATAATCTGTGTAAATATCACGCTCCATTCGAGAATTTTTGTTGCATCATGTGAAGAAAATTTCTGATTTTTAACAAACAATTATATAATAAAAATTTCATTCATTCCGAATTTTTAACATGTACATAAAGATACTCCTAAAAATTAAATTTTTTTTTTTTTGGTCTTAGAACACGCATATAAAAATACTTTAAAATATATTCATTCCGTGGCTATAATGTAAACAATCTAAGTATCTCTAGACTATCGAGGGTATGCTTAAAGATAACGGTCCTTTGTATATAGTGTCTTAAAATTGTCAACAACTTACCTTGTAGTGTATGTTGTTTGCAGACCGTCTCCTGCCGCTGAGGGTGTAAATACCGGATTCTGCAGTCGTTTTATCACGCCAGTAGTGACGATGAGACATCGCAAAGCTGATAAACTGGCGCTACTGCGGGCTGTATGGGGGAAACTCTCAGACGAATATATTAAGGAGTTTTGTTGGGAACGTTATGGGGTTTTCAAGAATGTAGGGCAAAGCATGCAAAATTGAACTGATTTGACGTTGCTGAAATATAAGATTTATTCAAAACAAATAAATACATTTTATTGTTATTTTTTATGATATATATATATATACAATTTTTGTGAAATATATACAATAAACAACAATGAACTATATACTCTGTACTTATAAGACTGGGAAGACTTCGGTGGCTGCATCAAGTACCATAGTCTGCTGAACTCAAAGCCGATAGGGCGAAGAAGCTTAGGAAGGCCAAAATTATGATGGAGCGACAACATTCTCAAAGACACATCTGCCTTGGAGCTTTTGAACTGGAGAGAGCTGGCAGTAAACCGAGATGAGTGGAGGAAGATTATTGAGGAGGCCAAGACCCACCAAGAGTGATGATGATAATGATGACATTTCATAGATATATATACATAATTTAATTTACATAGAAAATGTTTATGATAGTAAGATATACAGAAAAAAATTATCTTTCGAAAAAATACTTGGTTGCCGTCGGGTTACGAACCCAGAACTTTTCCTCTCCGAGGAACAGTGACACAAATTTTGCTACAGTAACAAACTATGCATAATTAAGAAAAAATTTAGTCTCATGTCCGTTTGTACATAGTTTTGTGAAAATGATACGTCTATTACTATCAAGTTATCAATTATCTACTTTATGTTGTCATTAATCCTGTTTGAAAATATAATAAATCTAATGAAATATCTTTGTGTGGCGCACCTCCCGTGAGAATGACATATGTCATATAAATTAAATTTATAAAATAATACATTTCATGACGCTAATCCAAAGCTTAAAAAGATAGAACTCAGTTTTGTACCGTCTGCGCCAAGGCCTACTGTCTAGAACCGGTCCAAAGTACGCTTCAAAATTTTCCTTTCAAAAATGTCCATTGCTCGCTCATTTCCTTTAGTTCTTCATTATTTTCATGCCTCAGCTGCGTACATGAACACTGTGTGTCCATATAAAAAAATGTAATGATAATATATAAAAATGTATAAAAGGCGAGGGGCCTGTGTTGGTATGTTTTTCCCTTGTTATGGACTCTTCTTGGGTGTATTTCGTAATAACGCCTTATCTTCCCTCACCCCGCCTTGTCGCTGAATAAAATAAATTGGTTGCCGCGAAATATGCTCGCGTAACAAAGTTTATTTACGGCAATAGACGAAATAATACGGTCCGGAGCGGTCGAGCGGGTACTCCAGTCGGGAAGATTTATCTCTCGAAATTATTCAATTTCAGGGTGTGTTTGTACAACACGAAAACAGTGAACCTGACTGCGATGGTTCGAGCAGGAAAAGAGCTGGCATTTCTTATTGTCTCGACGTCTGCTACGAAGAATGCATATTGTCAGTATATATACACGTAACTTAAACAGATTTCTATAAAGTCTATGAAAGTAGCCAGGACAAGGCTGAACATAAAAGGAGTGATATCTTTTTCTTTCATGAAAATATAACTATTGTAATTATATATTATTTTTCTAGCTGTAACCCGTCAAAAATGACGGAACGTTGGTTCGCGTCTTATATGTAGAGTATTTTTGGCGGGTAACGCACATGCAGTGATGGCAACGTTGCTAGGTTGCCGCCTTCAGGTTTGCTCGCCCAGGGTTCAAGCCTCTTATCCAGCCTTATTTAAATTCACGACCTCAAATTCACGGCTAAATAAACTTTTTTTTATAAACATAAACATATTCATTAAAAAAATGTTTAATTCATTTAGTTAATAAAATGCGAATTCAAAAGAACAGATAACTTTCACCATAGGAGATTCAATATTCGCTCCAATATTCATATGTACAAGATATTTTAAAATAGTAACCATAATATTTACAAATGTACTCCTTATTTTTATATTCAAAATAAAATGTGTAGGTATATTGTAAAGAAATACAGAAAAATTAAATTCCCAAGATAATAACGAAGCTTTATTCGGGAATTTTTATATGATTTTAAGTTTAGTTTTTTGAGAAATCCACCGGAAACCGAGAAGTAGTTCTTAAGTTAAATTTTCCATCTTTTACCATCTCACTCCGGTTTTACTCAGAATATTATTTTTTTCTTTCACTATATTTGTGTTTCTTGGGTAATCTTTATATTTTTACTAAATTTTCAGTGTTATCTTTGTATTGTTTTTATTTATGAACTCATGTTTCTTCGACAGACGATCCACTCATCAAAATATTTAATATTTTTATTTACATAACCTTTTCTTCGTACGTTAAAAATACACGTTTTCATATAATATTTGTCATTTTAAAAATTTTCTACTCTTGTATTTGTATTTTCTTTACGAGAATGGTGAAAACAGTTCACACAACGTTATGAAATCTCATTTTTAATATGATTTTTTTTAACTAAGTTTCAAGAAAGCTAAATCAAATTTAGAAAAATTACTTTAGCAGATGCACAGAAAAGGGTTTTAATTGAAAAAATATATATCCACTACCGGCAATCGTACACGTAACTATTAATTGATTAAGCTATGATGCTCTATACAGAAGCCATTTCCAATGAAAAAAATGGACATAGCGAGGAATGGAGGCGCAAGCATTGCATACCCTTTTACACAAAAATACATTTAAAAAAAAACAATGGAAATTAATTATTTGTATGAGAGAATATTATATGTTAATATATGAATAATATGATAATTCTTGTGATAGGAATATTACAAGATATAGCTTTTTTATAAGATTTTTTTTAAATATATGCTTACGTAAAGTTCATGCTGCAATATTCTCACTGCGTGCTCCTGCGCTACAGCCAGTATTTCATTCTCTTCTAATTTGTTCATACGTCATTCTATCGCGTAACGATTTCCCACACACCCAGATCTTTTTTTCATTTTTGTTTCAATGAAATTAATTATCGTTAAACAATAAAAATGTCGAGAGCATTTATTTAAAACTTAATGTACTTCTAGGTTGTAAGCTCAAATCTAGCCCTGGGACTAGGAATTATGATCCCGAGATAGCGAATTTTTTTCTAGTCCCGCAACTCTGGGATTGAGAAACTTTAATCTCGAAAGTTTCGGTATCGATATAAAAAATAATTTTAAAAGAGAATTGCGGCCTGTGCGTCCCAGAATTGCCAAATTATCTGGAGCGTGTGCTGTGTGCCGGTCCGGCTGCGCTCTGTGTCTCTCGCACATAGTCGTGAGTGAAATAAAGCGCTGTTTGAGTCAAAACGTCATTGGTTGGTCGAATTCCTAGTTGTAACCACGTGAGTGGGTTTAACGTAATATTCCTGTGTAATATTACTATTTAATATTAATTTACTAGTTATTATTAATAAATGTAGTGTTTAACTGTAATTTCGGATATTTTATACGCACCTTATGTATTACCGAGAAGCGAATCTCGACTTTTGTTGGATGCTTATCCAACGTCATCAGGAGGACGAGCTTTACCCGCGGAGGTGGAGGTCGGACTGATTATAAGTGCTGCTTTCTAGGGCGTAAATTGTATTCACTTTGTTGTGGAGTGTTCTCTTCTTCTACAATAGAGGTCGCCAGTGTACAATATGTATTAGTTACGTTGGCGGATTTTACTGCGACTTCTCTCAAGGGTTGAATAAGTGTCGTTAGAACAGGGCGCCAAATACTTGATAGTTTTTAACTGTCATCTCTATTGAAATTGGGATGTTTGTATATTTCAATGGATTCCCTAACTAATCTGGGTATAAGGTACGGTTCTGTTGATAAGATTTTTGCCTTGCAAAATCTGATGAAGTGACAGAGATTCCCTTTGGATGCATGTTCGCAGATTGCCGATATATTGGAGTTGTTGTTTTTAATTGCTCCAATGTGTTCCTTCAATCGTGTAGCGATATTGCGTTTGGTTTGTCCTATGTGGAAAGGTCCACAATTGCATGGCACTCTGTATACACCTGGAGACTCGAACGGTGTGTTATCTTTTACAATACCTAACATACGTGAGATACATAGTTCGATCAACAGAACCGTACCTTATACCCAGATTAGTTAGGGAATCCATTGAAATATACAAACATCCCAATTTCAATAGAGATGACAGTTACAAACTATCAAATATTTGGCTCCCTGTTCTAACGACACTGATTCAACCCTTGAGAGAAGTCGCAGTAAAATCCGCCGACGTAACTAGTACATATTGCACACTGGCGCCCTCTATTGTAGAAGAAGAGAACACTCCACAACAAAGTGCATACAATTTACGCCCTAGAAAGCAGCACCTATATCAGTACGACCTCCACCTCCGCGGGTAAAGGTCATCCTCCTGATGACGTTGGATAAGCATCCAATGAAACGTTGAGATTCGCTTCTCGGTAATACATACGGTGCGTATAAAATATCCGAAATTACAGTTAAATATGTCTAACGACCGTAGTAACAACCTTAACTCTTTAAAAATGTAGTAAACTGATACTTATTATTTTTATATTTCTTTAGTGCAATTTTCTTTGTATTTTATTTAATACAACATATGGATTATTGATTAATATTTTACGACTGATTTCTTCAATATGTAGTTTCTTATATTGATAAATGAGAAATAAAATTTTCACTTAATATCGAAATTGTTTTATTTATTGATTAATAATCTCTATATTGTTTGTTTGACACATGTTTAAATAATTATATTTATATCCTACAAAATATAATTTTGCTGCATTATATTATGCAAGTAATGAAGTATATATTAATTACGTACTTTTTAGAATTGTAATTATAATAAAGGTGTAGAGGAGATCTGGTTTTTGATCGATCTCTGTACGGAATTCGAGAACCTCTGGATCTCAATCAAAGGAAAAAATAATATTACACCAATCAATATAGGAGTTGTGTATATACCGCCTAATATCTCAGATACAGTATTCAATGAGTATCTTACTAAATGCCAAATTAATTTCCTCAAAACCACTACAAGAACACGTAACATGCTACTTGGCGATTTCAATTTGCCATCTATAACTTGGAATGCAACAACTTCTGGAGCTGGACCTACTCCGCTCAGTCCATCTAATTCCAGAGCCAAGGACTTCATGGAGTTCATATCAACAACCAATCTTCAACAATTTAACTCTATAACCAATTATAATGCCAAAATTTTAGATTTAATATTATCTGATACTCCACTACTTGTGTCTTCGGGTACTGCTCTGGTAAGTGTTGACAAATTTCATCCCCCAGTCCAAATAAACACAACGATTAACCGAGAAAACTTTTTACAACATAATTCTAACCATACTGCATACAACTTCCGTAAAACTGATTACGCCAAATGTATTAACGACCTAGCTCAATTTGATTGGTCTCAAATGAATCAACTAAACTGCAACGATTCTCTCAACTTATTTTATAATACATTATGGGAGATAATAGCTCGATACACTCCACAAAAAAAGATCTTGAATTCAAAATACCCATGTTGGTTTAGCAGTGCATTAAGACACCAGCTCCGCGAAAAAGAAAAATATAGGAAAAAATACATAAAATACGGTAATTCTAGAGATTACGAAACCTTTTCTATGCTAAGATCTCGCATTAAGAATAGTATTCGTGCCTGCTATCACTCATATATAAATTCTATATAGGAATCATTACATATCGGGACTAAAAAATTATGGGAATACACTAAAACCAAGAAATTCACTAATGCAATCCCTAAAACAATGTTTCTGAGAGAAAAATATGCTACATGCGGTCAAGAAATTTCTGATATCTTTTCAGAATTTTTCGCTTCAGTTTTTGATAATACTTCTCAACATCACTCATCTGCTCTCATTAATGACTCTCTCGATTCACTTTCCTTTATACCACTGCATAAAAATGAAATATTAAAAATTATGAAAGAATTGGATCCCGCCAAGGGCGCAGGACCTGATGGTATTCCTCCACTTCTTATAAAAAATTGTGCTCACCTTCTTCTAGATCCTATCTATATCATTTTTAGCAAATCTTTAAAAGAAGGAAAGTTTCCCGACTTATGGAAGGTAGCTCACATCACACCAATATTTAAGACAGGAAATAAAAGTGACGTTGGTAACTATAGACCTATAAGTAAACTATCTTGTTTTGGAAAGATATTCGAGATTATTTGCTATAGATATATTCACCCACTTTCGTCAGACACTTTGCATTAATCAACACGGCTTTGTTCCAAAAAAATCCACAACTACCAACCTGCTTAAGTTTGTGAGTCAGATTTGCAAATCGTTTGATTCGAGATCTCAAGTGGATGTAATATATACAGATTTCAGCAAGGCATTTGA